>BSBN01001677.1:0-92245 GCA_027924645.1 Cunninghamia lanceolata | reverse complement strand
TATCACATTTTATCAATTATAACAAGCAAATGATTAAGAATTTAAAGATGGTATTAATGAATGTTTTGTGACATTTTTAATATAGAATAAAATATTTACTTTAACAAAACATAAAATCTTTTCATTATTTTTATAAATCTCTATCTAGGGAATCTATATATTTTTTAAATTATTAATTTAATATCTTTTTAGTATTAATTATTTAATTGACAATAATTACAATTCACACACAAATTCTTTTTTCACATAAGATGGTTATTTTTTGAGATTTTTTGATATTGCTCAAATATATTTGAATACCAAATGTATGCTTATAAATGGTGTTGCAGAGATATCCAGTTTGAGGGCCATGCTTGGGTTATTTGGACAATGTTAGAAAGGTTTTGTCCCTGGGAGATAGATTCTGGATGCTGCTATCTCGACCCATGAGATCTTTCATTCTATGGAAAAAAGCAATAACCCGAGCATGGCCCTCAAACTGGATATTTCTAAAGCCTATGACAGAATCTCATGGGACTTCCTATTTAAATTCCTTACGAAGTTTGGCTTCAATGACAAGATGATTAAGTTGATGAAGGCTTACGTCACCACGGTCAAGTACTCGGTCTTGGTTAATGGTACCCCTAGGGGATTCTTCGAAGCAGGCAGAGGGATCCGCCAAGGTGACCCCCTCTCTCCTTACTTATTCATAATGATGTCAGAGGTCCTGGGAAGAAACATCCTTTCCCACTTGGAGAGGCATTCCCTCATTGGAGTCAAATCTGTGTCCACCCTGAGGACTGTCAGCAATCCAACAATTTATCGACGATACTGTGCTTTTTGGTGCGGCTTCAGTGGTGGAGGCCAATAGGTGGAAAGAACCTGCTCAACATGTATGTGGAGGTGTTTGGTCAAATCATTAATTATGAAAAGAGATAACATGTTTTTCTTCAATACGAAGGAGGACCTCCAAATCAAGATTAGAAACATTCTTCAATGCAATCAGGCTACTCTCCCAACCACCTATCTTGGGCTGCCTCTCACTGTGAAGGATGTGACCTTGACTTTCTGGAATACAATTCTGGAACGTATGCAGAAGAAGATGGAGGGTTGGAAAGGTAAATTGCTCAGTCAAGCAGATAAACACCAGCTTCTTAAAGCTTCACTGTAAGGTATTCCTACATACTTTCTCTCCCTGTTTAAAATTCCTAAGTACATGGCTGATAAATTAGAAAGGATTCAAAAAACTTTTTCTATGGACTAGAATGGAGGAAAGGAAAAGAATCTCCCTGATTGGTTGGGACAGGGTGTGCTTGCCCAAGTTGCAGGGGGGGCTAGGTATCAGAAGAATTTCAGGGAATGAACAAGCCTTACTAGCCAAAGTTGGATGGGCATTTCTTAAAGAGGAGAAAGACTGGATTCAAATTATGAAAGCCAAGTACCTTCAGAATGATCCCAATATCGGTATCCTTGACAGAGAATCCCTTCCCAAAGGCTCTATCATTTGGAACAAAATGACTAAAACCAGAAACATGTTATCGCAAGGCATCAAGTGGAGGCTAGGAAAATGAGACAAAATTAGGTTCTGGGGAGGATAATTGGTTAAGGGAGGGTCCCCTGTCTGATAGAAGATATAGTATCATCAAAGAAAGAGCTGTTAGCCATTTTGGTAACTCAGTCTGCAACTACATTACGAGTCATTCCCATAATCAGAGGACTTGGAAGACCATTTCTGATTGCGGCTTTAACCTGAGTGAGAGGCTTGAGTGCCAGAGACTTCAAAAGGAACTTAACATTCACAGAATCCCGGTCTTTCAAAGAGAAGACGAAATGTTATGGGGCTAGGATTAGAAAGGTAACTTCTTGATTAAGTCAGCTTACCATCTGCTGACCAACAGTGGACATGATAACCAGTTCTGGAAGAAAGTCTGGAATAGCAAACTTATTCCCAAAATCAACTTTTATTGGTGGGCTGTGGCACACAACAAGGTTCTGACCACTGATAATCTCAACAAAAGGGGGTTCCAAATGGTTAATAGATGTGTCCTATGCCTCAAGGAACAAGAGTTTGTGCAACATCTCCTTTTCCATTGCGAGTTCTCCAAGAAGATTTGGGAGAAAACCCTCTAGAAACTTGAGCTTAATTGGGTTTTTTTCAGAAAACTTTATGGACTTTGCCCTAAGTTGGGTCTCCCCTTTTCTCACCCTAGGATATGGGAACTTTGGAGACAGATACCTCCCCACCTTGGGTGGAGTGTGTGGAAGGAAAGAAATAACTATATTTTTCAAGATAAAACCCGACTTGCTAACGATGTGATTTTCTCTTTTTGTAGAGTTGTTGCTGAGAACACGTCCTCCTACACCTTGCAGGTGGCAGAGAATCCTCCTACCCTGGTGGAAACTTAGATTGCCAGGAACTGGTGGCTGAAACTGTTATGAATAAGGTTGACAATTCTAAAAAGATGTCTAGACTTCAAACTCATTGGAAGCCCCCCCAAGAGGGTAGTCCAAGCTCAATTTTGATGGGGCGACAGAAAAGAATACGGGTTTGGCTAGTGGTGGTGGGATCTTTAGAGATAGTGATGGTGCTTGCTTGGCTACCTATGCGGGAGTGATCGATATCCAGTCTAATAATGTTGTAGAAGGCTTAGCACTGTTAAAAGGCCTACAAATTGCGCATGCAATGGGTATGGATAAGCTTCAAGTCGAAGGAGACTCCAAAATTATCATTGACGCAGCTCAGGGGAGGTCTATCAGTGGATGGAAAATGAAAAGCATTATAGAGATATCATATGCCTTCTATCCAGGTTCACTCACAAGGAGGCTTGGACATGTTTACAGGGAGGGAAATAAAGCGGCTGATGTGCTAGCCAACTTGGGTTAGAGTTTTGATACTTGGCGTTGCTAGAGAAGCACAAAAAACCTCCTACAACAAATTCAAAATCTTATTGACTTTGACTCTAGTCCTAACCCTAGTTACCCATGGACTTAAACCCTCACCGCACTAAGGTTAACCTGAGCATTCAGCGGAGAGCTAGAATCCCCTACCGGTTGGATATTATAAGCAGTACTACGAAGGTGCTGATGTGTCTTCTTATTTGTACTTGCTATACCCTGCAGATCGAAGATTGCACTAAAGTCATGCTGAGTTGGTGGTCCAAGGAGACGTTCCACCTATCTAGGCACGTGAAGTCCCGAGACTTCTCGATGCCGTGCAGCATGAACAATAATGATGACCATTTATTGATCCTTGATTATGAGAAGAAAGGTTTTGATAGTCTGCAACAGATGAATTATAGCAAGTACGTTACCTTGGTCGACGACAAGGCTGTGAAAATCATTACTACCATTTCTAAAGGCATTGTTGTGAATAGGAATCACAAAGTCTTAATTGTTAAGTTTTTTCTCACTTCCCGCTCTGCTAAGTCTGTTGTCTCCATTGTTTTTCGCTTAAGCTTGCCTACTGTGAGATGGGTTGATAAAACACACAGGGGAGCCGGAGTCATGCGAAGAGTTTAAACAAAATGAGACTATCTGGCATAAATGTCAAGAAGGGGGTGTTGCTTCTTATCTAGAGTGCCTTCAAGGTTACGACGAGAACCTATCTGTTCAGTTCCTGCATTCGTATAATAACAGAAAGGCTAAGGTGGGGCAATGTGACTATCGACATCTCTGAGGAGGGGATAGGTATGGCCACCGGCATGCCCTTTGATGGTACCAAGTACCCAAGGGAAAGCAAAGTCTCCAATAATGAGGGAATGAAGACTTTCCTTCAGAAGGATGAGGTCCTGTACATCCTTCAAGGGGGTTTCGACAAGCAGAAGCGTCCTCAACCTTGGGATGAGGTATGTTTCATGTTTATGAAATACTTTACTCTGGAAGGAAGGTTTAGAAGGTTTTTTTCACTATCATTTCACGCTCTTAAATCATTTTAGATGTAGTAAGATTATCAGCTTCCCGTTTTACCTCATCTCCTCCTTGGAGTTATCCATTATCACTGCTAAGGAACAACATGCTTTGGACCCTAGTAAGCCTGAACTCCTGCTTCACCAGGGGCTCGTTATGAGGCTGTATAAATTCAACCTTGCTCTTTGCCCTCCCAAATCTCTCACCCCTTGCTAGACTTGAGGCGCCCCCCTTCGCCCAAGACTGCCAAGGAAAGTTACAATCCGGTGATCATTACTAAAATTACCTCGGAGCCCTATGTCAAAACTGGTAAAAAGAAACCCTTAGTGATTGCTAGCCCTGATCCCTCCACTGATGACCTTACCCCTAAATCCCCGATGGCTACCCCTACTAAGAGGAAAACCCTGTATGCTACTCCTGTTCAGGTTACCCCCCTTAAAAAATTTCGTAGCGGCTCGGTTGATGATAGTGGGCACTTGTGGTGGTACTAGGGTTTCTAAGCCCATGATGGTGGATGAAGTTAGTTCGGAGGAGGAAAGTGAGAATACTGACAGTGTAGATGAAGACTACACCATTACTGACAACAAACTTAGGGTTCCCTTGGCTAGAAGATCCTCCAGGCTTGCTGCTAACCCAGCCCCCATGCCCCAGCAACTTATGGCTTTGAAAAGGGAAACCACTATTGAGGAGCCACATACAGACGAGATGATTGAGGACATGCAGAAAATTGAGTATGGTGAGCTACAGGGGAGAACAGATTGAGGAAGTGAATAAGGAAGATTCAGAGGGTCAACAGGGTGAGGAAGAGTTGAAGGAGAAGAACCAAAGGATGTCGATTGAGCAGCATGACACTGGTTCTAAAGGAAATAACAAGGTTGACACTGAGGTGGTGGAGACTGAATTCTTGGGTGGTGAATTTTTTGTTAACAAAGAAATTAAAAGTGATATGATAGTGGTGGAAGATGAGGGACCCAACAACTTCCCAGAACTTAACGTTCATGGTTTGGACTCAATCAGTTCTGAGAAGGGAAAGAAAGGTAAAGGTAAAGGTAACCAGAAAAAGGTGCCAAAATTAGTAAGAACAAAGAGATTGAAGACCTGATATCGAGGGTTTGCAATCTGGAACATAAATTCAATGCTCTGGCCAAATTCTCTGCTAAGGTGATGGACAAATTTTCCACGACCTTAGCTGTTCTTCAGGAGGTAGAGCTAGATGACAAAGGCAAGAAAGACAAGAAGTTGAAGGACTATCAGGACGTGTTCCAGTTCTTGGTTGATGACTGGGACAAAATGTTTAATTAGCCATTGGTGGCTTGTTAGTGTCTTCTATTTGTCTGCTGTCAAATTGCTGGTTTTGTTGTTTCTATTTGTTTTGTTCTTCTAGTTTTACGCTTAAACTTTGATGGTTTATTTTAAACTGTTATAGTTTTTGGTGCGCCTTTTTGGCTTTACTGTTATGGGATCGACACCCTCTTTTGCTGCTTATCTAATAAAAAACAAATGTATGCTTATTATAAAGAAGAAAAATTATAATATCAAATAAAATATAATGAAACATATTTTTAGAAAGATACAACTTAGGGCTATTTATGTATATAATTTTTAAATTTTAAATTATGATATTAATTGACCTTAAATTGTGGGATCTCAAGTGACAATCTTTGTCTAATAAAATTGATGCATGGGGTTTTGAGGAAAAAGGGTGTCACATAGGATGTTTAAGAGACACACATACATGTTAAAAATGTCATCCACAATGAACTTTGTATGTTTTTCCATGTGACCTAAGAATGGGACACACTATTGTGCTCCCACCCATGAGTTCATCCTTATATTTACAAACTAAAAATTGTAAAAATTTAAAGTTAAATATAAGTAATAAATTTTAGTTAAAGATATTCACATAAGGGCTACTTGATCTCTAGGACTTATCAATAAAGAAGTCTTTTTAGGTTTAGACTTGTCCATAATTCAAAATCCCAAGGTTACCTACACAAGGGGTCATTGAGTGATTACAAAGTGTGCTAGGGCATTATGGAAGCATACGTGGCTATGAACGAGGAAAGAGTGTAATAACTTAGGCATCTTTATCATGTGACAAGAGTATTTGAACTCCCTCCAATCCCTAATTTAGAGGTTAGTCAACCAACATGTGCTTGATGATTAAAAAGCTCTAGTAATTTTTTAAAGCGTTAAGATATATCCCTAAGAGGTTCATCATGTATGTACATAGTGAAGTAGGGGATGGGTTCCTTATGTATTACCTTCCTAGTTTACAAAATATATGTGATGACAGAGGCTAGGCCGAGTTATGTTTAAGGATGAGCTAGATTAGGTTTGGTGCAATAGGGTTAGGTCAAGTCTAGAGTAATGGTTCTAGGTTAGATCTCAAGTATAATGATGTTGATTTTAAAATGTAAAAATTATATAAAATGTTGAGATATAATAGATAAGTTGAGATCTAAAGTAATGGACTAGGTTGACACTGATGCCTATAATGCTAAAAAATGTCGAGAGTGGACACTAAACAATTGACTAGGTTGGTTCTAGAGCACTAAAATGACAAAACTAAAACTCTAATGTATGTATGTTTGGGTGTGTGTATACTGATATGATGGTACAATGAGAAGAAATTATAGCAAAGTACATATTAGAGATTGGTTTTGGATATAGCTGGGTGCTAGTTGTACTTTATAATCATGAGGTGGTAGGTCATAGGGTGGTGGCATGCTTGACATTGATGCCTTGATGGTAGTCTTTTATTATTGATATCACTTGTGTTATTTAGGTGGCTCAGTGTACACATTTATTATTATTGTTGAGTTGTGATTGTTGTGCTAGGCAACATTTTGAGGAATAGGTGGTGGCATGGCCTCAGGAGCTAGGAAAGGAGAGAAGAAAGACCATGTAAAAGGAAAGAAGCTTAGAGTAGAGGTAGAGTTAAAAATTAAGGAAAACCAAGGCTCTGGTAGGGTGAGTGGCTTGAGAGTGGCAAAGTAGTTTGTAGTTTATATTAAGCAAGAAATAGTTAATATAGAGTTATGAATTTAGATGTTGCACATGTGGGGGATGGTGAAGGAGCTTGATGTCCATTAGATGGTAGAGATCAGGGAGACAATGATAGAGTTGATGCTAGACTTGAGCTAGTTGATAGGGAGGCAAATGTTTTTAGTGTGCAACAGTCTTTAAGTAGTGTTTCCATGCTGTCAATGGTAGCCAGTTTGTTTATGTGGCACTAGGATGTGGAAGGGATCAAGGAGTAGTTAATTGTGTAGCTAGATTGTTTAGATAAGTACCTCTACACAATAATTACAATCAAGGTACATTATTCTAGTGTCTTAAAATTTTGGGTAAGAGTTTCCAAATCAAGTTCTCTAAGAATCACATTGTTGTTGAAGTTAATTATTGCAAGGAAGAGGAAGTAGGTGGAGTTGAGCCCTAGTTTGGTTTGTTTTTTTAAATGCCTTGGGGGATGACCTATGCAATTTGCACCCCCACATACTCTGATACTCTATGGCATTAGTAGTTGTCTAGTGGATAGTAGTATGGATTTTTTGGGTTAATAAGGAACCTTAGGAACAATAGTATAGTGACTTGAAATTTTAGAGGTAATTTTTTATTTTAATATGGATACATTTTTTGAAGAAATAGAATAGTGGTTTTGATGACAAATATGTGTAGGTTAATGGCTTGTTCTCAAAGATGGATCTAGTGAACTACAATTATTGGAATTTGAGCTTCAACACTCTTTTTTTGTAGCTCTTAGGTGCTTAGCCCATGTTTATTTAACATATATATTCTTTCTTTTGTGATTCAGCATGTGACTTTGTCTACTAGTGTGCTTTTTTTTCATGAAATGGTTTACATTATAAAAATGCTATATTCTTCATTGATAAATACTAGTTCAAGTATAACTTTTGAATGAACATGAATGCAGTTAGTGTTAGATAGTAATATCTACGAAAATGAATAGAAGGTAGTAAAAAATGTAATCAAAACTTGTGGCAAAATGGCATCAATGGATAGACATAGAGGATGACTATAATAGATAAAGAAAATTGACTAAGAAATGCTAGAAATGATTAGTTTTATTATCATTTTCTATAAAATGAGGATAGCCTCAACCATGGGTGAGCTTGTTCTAACATTCTCAAGAGGGATGAAAATGTTGGAAAATAAAAAATAACTAGTAGAAACGTTTTCTAAAGTAGTGGTTAGAGAGTTGAAAATTTTGCAAGTTGATTAAGGAAAAAACTTGTTTATTCTCCTTAGATCTTACAATATTTATACTGAAGAGCCTAAATGTTGTTGATTGCAATTCAAGTATGCAGGATGATGAGAGGATAAAAATATAGTTGGAAGGTTGTTAAATAGAAAATTTGTTTATCAATGAGAATAAGAAGATGGGATGAATGAAGAAATGACCAGTAAGTCAAGTTTAATGGAAACAATATACCTCAATCTAGAGGCTTTGATTGTTTAGAGTTAAAATACCTATTTGAGCTAAGCTTGTAATGACAAGTGTTGTATGTAACTATGATAATTGGATACATTCTAGAATATAAATGATGTGTCTACCTCCTTCCATATATTTTCTCCATTCCTTAGGACACATTGGACCAACCACAACTATGACAAGCTTGGATTGGATTCGGTACTTTGTGAAAAGAAAGGAATCACAAATAATGTATAAAGGGCCTCCTACCCTAGTCTAGTAGCCATTGCTTCCCACAGTCTCTTGACTCTTAACAAGGCCAATTGTGAGGTTTAAGATTTTAACTAAAGAAGCTTGTCAATGTAAGATATTTGACATTGAGTTATCCAACTGCATAAAAAATAAAAAAGAATAATGTTAAAAAATATTCCCATATATATGGATTTTAATGAAAAAGTAAAGGGTTTGAAGGATGACAATATAAGATAGTTTACACTTGTTAGGTTAGTAATATTATGACATGGGCACTTAGATTCCTATAGGCTTGTGCATTATCATGAGATGCTCTGTTGGATTTGGCCTATGTGTACACCTCAAGATTGAAAAGGAAAGAAGGAAGGGGACCAAGTTACTTCAATCTAAAGGTGATAAATAAAGTGATAAACAAGTGGACATGTTGATAAATATTGCAAGGAGAAATAGCTATAGAGGGTAAGTGCAAGAAGATCAGTATAGATTTCGTAGAAGTTTCCCATGGATGGAAAATACCGCTTGGAACAGGTACCTATTTTGAAAATAATAGGTGTCCTTTTAGGAACGGGAGCCTAAGCCTAAACGAGCACCGTTTAGGATTGGGCACCCGAAGGCAAATAGGCACCCATTATGGAATGGATGCTCGTAAATAGAATGGGTACCCATTTTAAAACGAGTACCTATTTTTGAAAAGTATATATTTTTTAAAAAATAGACACACGGCTTCATTTTAATAGCTACAGGTTGCGAAAAAATAGAGAAGATGATGCCAAGAATGGGTACTCATGTCGGCTGACTCCACCGCTCGCCTCCAGAACATCCCCGCCTCCTCTAGATCGACTATCGACTATCCCAGGTTGGTTGCCCATCATTTTCTATCGTTTTTCATTTTTTTTTGTTTTGTTTTTGTTGTTTTTTATTGTTATTACAATGTTAAACTATATATGTTAAACCATAATTTTTTTTAGATTGCAGGAATCGGGTAGCCTCCCTATAAACTATAGTGTGCCTGGTAAAATTTTTTCATGTGATCGGTGACGTTGGCACAACACGCCCTTCGGTACCATGAGGACGGGGGGAGACTGGACCTCGTGACCTTCTTTACCGCAATAGAATTTTTTAGCCAATCGAGCCAGGGCCCCCACCCGCTGTTAAACAACTGAAAACAAGTGCTAAACCCTAATTCACAAACCATAAACCCTAATTCATAAACACTAAACCCTAATTCATAAACACTAAAATGTAAAACCCTAATTCGTAAACATTAAACCCTAATTCATAAACTAAACTAGGGTTTTATTAAGGTCCTAACAAAGTTCATTGCACCATCATCTAAATCTTAACATTGCCTCAATAGTTATATGACCTAGAAGGACTGTCACATCTTGCAAATCTAATCTCTTGTCCTTGCTATGGACTATTATGCATGAACATCCAGATGAGTTGTCACTAGAAGAAAAGGACCATAGGACTACCACAATAAGGATATAGTTGTGTTGTTCATAATAAGAGAGGGAAATCATCCTAAACTAAGAAGAGAAGAAAATTAACAATCAAGAGACTATCATTAATTGCTGTCATGAGCATGTTAATGGACAATTAATTGTCATCTTAGTCATAACACTATCCTATTATTTACACAAAAGAACCTATAGCAATGATCTAGGATATAGTCATTGGAGAACCTATCTTAGTCCTATAGTCAAGGACAATCCCATCACACCACTAGATGTTATAGTCCCAATTTTTGTCTTGCTATACTTGTTTACTTTTACTTGGACATAAGTAAATCTATTATGATGTTTAGATTAATGTCGAGGAAAGAAATAGATTATATTTAATCTCATATATAGAATTATGGAAATGAATATTTTATTGTTGTTGATTTAATATTGCATTATGAGATTTGGTTTATTATTTGAATAACAATGCATTGATGATAATTTGTTGGTTACAAGTTTGATATAGGATTACAGGTTTTCAGATAACTCTCTCTCCAAGCAGAAGACATGCCAAGGCTTGTGATAAAGATGTCAGATTTTTGGATGCAGTATATCTTTGAGACTTGTGTATATTGAAGCTATGTAAAACATTATCTATTGCAGATATTTGTAATTGTAAAGACAAAATGTCATTTTTGTATATTATATTATGTTGCTTATTTCAAGATAGGAATCTTGCAATAGGTTGTTACTTGATTATATGTTAAATAAAAGAAAATTTTTCTCTATCTCATTTTTGACTTGTTGAATTACTTTATGGTAAATTTCTGGTTTTACTATGTTTTTAGAACGTGGATGTTACATATGGTATCAGAGCTACCAGGTTTGACACTAGGGCTTATGAGTCCACTATGCTAACCATAGTCAACATTATGTGGTTAGCTAATGTTTGAATTTCTTGTGCCAAAATGACGTGGAGAAAAACCAAGAAAACTGCTAGTAAATTTGTTCCCTAGCATTTGCCTGGATTAGTGGTTAAGAAGGAACCTATCAAAGAAGTGAAAATTAAAGAGTATATTATTTACTCTGAGGGTGCATGGTTGGAGGATTTAGAGACTTTTACTGATGCATTTAAAGTATTTAGCTAGAAAAAAAACAACGTTTTGAATTGGCCAAGAATCTTACTATTTCTACTTGTGTAGTAAAACCTAGTAAACTGTAGCCAGTCACGACATCTCACTTGGAGGTTGTTGTGATGCTTCTGTTTTAGGAAAAGAGGTGTTGGAGGAGTACCTATGTGTACATCCACCCTCTATGTTTGTTTAATTGGAGGATTGTTAAATCGACAGTGGCATGTAATCTTGTCATATCAACTATATAAATAAGGATGTAGTTACTCCTAAATAAATTATAATAAAGATGAAAATGTTTTGTACCAATCTATTGATTGTTATGAGATAAATATGTTTGATGTTTTGAGTTGTATTAGATTCAGAAAACTATTAGATAACTTATTTTTCTAGCATGAGAAAAATGACATGTTTCATACAAGAACCAAACAAGGGTGAGAGTCTAGAAGAAAATAAACCACCAATTAATCTCTTGGACAAATTGGAACAATCCTAACCGTGTTTGTAAAAAAACCAAGGAGAGATCTGGTATTTTGAAAAAGAAAGTTGTAGACATAAAAAATTGACCTAAGTTATCCTTCATCCAAAGATTTAATTAATTTTAATTAATTAAGTAAATCTTACCTTTTATACCATACTTCGTAAATAATAAATTCAATTTATTTATTATTTATCCATAAACCAAAACACCTCCCGAAAAATAATAAATTAAATAAATTTAATTTATTATTTTGTCCAAACTTTAACCTAAATCTATTTCACAAAAATAATACAAACCCGTAAAAATGCCTACCATAACCCTAACTACCTTTTACCGTTCACCGAACCAAAAATCCGTTTAACTACCCAAACTACTACCCAAACCTTATAAAATCAAATACATCCCTCATTTATCAGGCCCCCGACCATTTTCTACATTTGGAGTTATGCAATTATGTGAGTAATGAAAACCCTAAGAACCATAGACCCATAAAGAAGAAAAGGATAGGCTTGTCTTAGAACTGTCTTAGATATGAAGAAAGTCTTTCCACCAAAGTTGATGGAACAGGTGATTGGAGCAACTAATTTTTTTTTCCTCCTAGAGTTTTGGGATAAGTTACCTAGAAAGTACCTTGCTTTATGACAACTACAAAAATTAATGGAATCAAAAGCCCCATAACAAGAATTATTGGCTAAAGGTTTGATTAGATCCAGTATTTCGCCATGGGGTGCACTAGTTATCATTATCAAGAAAAATGACATAACTCTGCAATTATGTATTAGTATCGTATGCTCATTAAAGCAATGATAAAGAACAAATATCTTTCACCACATATTAATGACCTCTTTGATTAGATGCATGGAGCTGCAATGTTTTCAAAGATTGATTGGTGATCAAAATATCATCAGTCAAGATTAAAGGATGAGGATACCCATAAACCAACTTTTGGACAAGAAATGGGCACTATGCATTTGCAGTGTTGCCTTTTGGAGTTACAAATACCTCTGTCGTATTCATAAATCTCATGAATAGTTTGTTTAGAGATTGTTTAGACAAGTTGTTCTAGCCTTTCTGAAAGATATAATTATTTATTCTAAGAATGAAGGAGAACTTTACCAACATGTGCAAGTGATTCTACAATGGTTACGAGAAATGATTTGAGTGGATAAATAAATGTCAAAGAGGCAATTGATCTACTAAAAGAGAACATAGTAGTTAATGCTTTGAGTCGGAGAGGACATATTTCTTCAATTGTTTTTATTCATGTAAACTTTAAAGATTAAGTGTTGCAAAATTTATTAGGTGATGAATATTATGAGCAAGCTCTTATGGTAAATCCTAAAGATTCAAGGTATGATAGGTTTCATTTTGAGTTTGACGGACTATTGAGTTTCAGAGGAAGAATATGTGTTTCTAATTCTGCTAAATTAAGGAATCTAGTATGGGAAGAAGTTCTTATCGCACCATACTTTGGACATCCTAGAGTAACCAAACTTCTAGTGGATGCAAAACCTCTTTAATTCATGAAAATAATGGTGAATGATGCTGCAAAATTTGCAGCAAGTTGTTTGGAATGCTTGAGGGTAAAAGCAGAACATCAACACCCTGCAAGATTGTTGTACCCGCATGATGTGCCAGAGTGGAAATGGTAAGTTATTAGTATGGATTTTGTTCAAGGTCTTCCTATGTCAAGGAATAGACATGATGCCATTTTAGTTGTGGTTGATAAACTCACAAAGGTAGCACATTTTATGCCAGGGAATTTGATGGATGGAGCACCAGTGTTAGCTCACAAATTTGTACAGGAGGTGTTTAGACTGCATGGCTTCCCTAAAAAGATTATCTCAGATAGAGATGTGTGTGTAACATCAAGGTTTTGGAAAAATTTGTTCTCTACGCTAGGGACTAAACTCAATGTGAGTATAGCTTATCCTGAAATCAATGGGCAAACTGAGAGAGTTAACCAAGTTTTGGAAGATTTGTTACGAAGTATTGCATGGATTAGCAATATAAGTGGGGAGACTACTTACCACTTGTGGAATTTTTAACAATACCTAACTTTTTGCTATTAAGATGGCTTGAATTGAAAAATTGGACAGGAAAGATGCTGAATTCCTATAAGTTGGGTAAGCTAGAAGATAGGATTAGCATTAGTCCAGAAATGTTGTCCGAAATGGATGAACAAATTAAGCTGGTCAGAAAAGATCGGTGAAAACTATTAATAAATAGAAAAGTTTTGATAATGTTAAGCGTACACTAAGACAATTCTCGGTTAGAGAAGAAAAGTTCTTTTGAGGGTCAAACCCCTGAAATTTTTTCATAAAGTATGGAATGTATTCCAAACTAGTTCCTAAGTATAAAGGACTCTTCTAAATTTTCAAGGTTATCAATTCTATTGATTACAAGAATCAATTTATTACCAGTTATTGCCAGGAGGCATAATGCTTTTTGTGATTCATATATGAAAAATATATTTATATAATATATGAATATTATATTCTTAGAATGTTTTACAAGTACAAAACCTAGGAAGGGTTATGATCAAGTTTCTTAAATGCTTGAAGTTCGTAAGCACTGCTTGTGTAACGTAGAGGTTAAGTAGTGCTAGGTCCAATGGGACCAATATGCAAAGGGTAGTTCTTCATGGGAGGATTACCATGAATTTTACCAAAAGTTTCCTCATTTATTTAATGCTGTTACCAGTTGAAAACAATGAACTTGATTTTTAGTTACATTTTGATACTTTATATCATCGAGGACGATGAATCTTTAGGGGAAGGATATGTTACATCCCCAAATTTTGTCTTGCTATACTTTTTTACTTTTACTTGGACATAAGTAAATCTGTTATGATGTTTAGATTAATGTCGAGGAAAGACATGGATTATATCGAATGTCATATATGGAATTATGGAAATGCATATTTATTGTTGTTGATTTAATATTGCATTATGAGATTTGGTTTATTATTTGAATAGAGATGCACTGATCATAATTTGTTGGATACAAGTTTGATACAGAATTACAGGTTTTCAGATGACTCTCTCTCCAAGCAGAAGACATGCCGAGGCTTGTGATAAAGATGTTAGATTTTTGGATGCAGTATATCTTTGAGACTTGTGTTTATTGAAACTATGTAAAACATTATCTATTGTAGATATTTGTAATTGTAAAGATAAAATGTCATTTTTGTATATTATATTATGTTGCTTATTTCAAGATAGGAACTTGCAATAGGTTGTTACTTGATTATATGTTAAATAAAAGAAAAATTTTCTATATCTCATTTTTACCTTGTTGAATTACTCTATGGTAAATTTCTAGTTTTACCATGTTTTTAGAACATGGATGTTACACTAGATCTACCTCTTCTCAGGGACAAGCATTTCAACCATATAATGGAAAGACAATGATATGTATCCTACAAACACAATCATTTGGTCATTTTGTAATCCTCTCTCCAAACTATGTAGAATTTGAATGGTGCTTGGATGAGCTCCATTTGGTCATACAAAAACCATTTGTAAGATTCAACATGTAAATCACACACATGGGAAAAGGGATAAAATGGAAACATGTAAGTTTAGTAAGGAGTGGCCTATTCTAAAACCTAAATGAATTATTAAACCTAAACCTAAAACCTAGAAGTCACTTTATTATGTTTAAATATTTAATTTAAACATATCCATATGTATATATAATATTTGTAAAGAGTTATGGCCACGTGACAATCCCTCCATGAACTAGGGTTTGATAGAACTTCTAGGGTTTCTTTTATATAGGCTTAACAATAAACCTTTAGGAATGATATTTCAAAATCATTTGAAATTGTCTATATAGACCTTGAATTAGTTATACACTATAGGCTTATTCTTCTAGTCTTCATGGCTTTCAATGTTCCTGATGAGTCTCATAGTCCTAATTTAACCATTTGTAAAACTCTTTTCATGAAGCTAAAAACCTACAAATTAGACATGATAGGACCCTAATATCTTTTTGTAGACCTAACCTAAATGACTTATTAAACCTAAACCTAAAACCTAGAAGTCACTTTATTATGTTTAAATCTTTAATTTAAACATATCCATCTATCTATGACAACTTGAGGCTTAACAAAGGGGTGAAGGGGAAAACAACAATGGAAAAAATTTAAAATAATGTTGAGTGTACATAGGATGGGTTCAAATATTGAATAAAATAAAACATGGGTTCAAAGATTGAATAAGACTGGATAAACATGGAATGGGAACAAAATAATAAATGGTAACATGGCTAGATGGAATGACATTTAGGCTATACAATAAACTTTTAGGAATGATATTTCAAAATAATTTGAAATTGTCTATATAGACCTTGATCTAGTTATACACTATAGGCCTAAATTCTTCTAGTCTTCATGGCTTTCAATATTCCTGATTAGTCTCATAGTCCTCATTTAACCATTTGTAAAACTCTTTTCATTCAAAGCTAAAAACCTACAAATTAGACACGACAGGACCCTAATATATTTTTGTATACCTAACCTAAATGATTATTAAACCTAAACCTAAAACCTAGAAGTCACTTTATTATGTTTAAATATTTAATTAAAACATATCCATCTATCTATGACAACTTGAGGCTTAACAAAGGGACAACAACAATGGAAAAAATAAAATAATGTTGAGTACATAGGACATGGGTTCAAAGACTGAATAATATAAAACACAGTTTAGGAAGGATAAACATGGATTAGGAACAAAATAGGAATTGGTAACATGGCTAGATGGAATGACATTTAGGCTATGCTTTTTTGCAAAAATGGTTAAAATGACATGTAAAGCACATGTTGATGGTAAAATTTGCACTTTACTAGCAACAATGGGAAATCTCAAAACGTGGGAGTCTTGATTCTGAGATAACCTCTGGTTTTAAAGAAGCCAACTCTTCTATGTTTCTTGTGGTTTGAGACAAGGGATAGAATAAATAACTACTTTGAACAAGTAAAAGTATTCTAAGGCAATGCACCAAATCAATTTTGAACTCTCTACGAAGGAAAAACTCACTTTCTTTCTTACTGATTAATAAATGAAACAATCACAACTACTCAAATAGCATCAATGCATGATTTCATAGTAGATTACATATTTTATTACCTCAAAAAATAGATAATATGAATTATAATATCACAAATGAAGAAGATAAAAGACTCATTTTCAACACAGAATGTCATTCCTCTTCGTTGGCGAAAGGAGAATAGAGTATATAAGGCTCTTAACTGATGCACAGACATACAACATTCAGAATCCTTTCTGAGAAATATCCACTAAGGTTTAAGTCTTCTTCTGTACTGTATTTTTAATAAGTTCCAACCTTCTTATTACAAAAGCTCACGCTCTTAAATAGAATACTAAGTGGAGAAAACCCTAGAGAAAGCAACAACTAACTAAAGAAAAACACATAAAAAGCCTGAGTTACATCCTTAAAATTGCATGTTAAAAGCACTTAAATCACTGCATGATCGCTGCATGGAGAAATAGACCTCCACATGGATTCATTGACCAATAGCGCAATAGAAGAGATCTGTCAGAAAACTCACGCTTGCAAAAAGCACAGCATCACCAAGTGTCTCCCTTATCTGAATCTGTTGGGGCCCACAATCACCATGTCGCTTTTCCTTAATGAACCCTATGTGTAGCGAGGGAATGCCACGTGGATCAACCTTCCAATAGCGCACCAAAAGACTGTTACGACTATAGACTCTCCAAATGTGTAAAGATATGAAACCTGGACCTCTTAGCCAATGGTGCACTAGGAAGAACCTGTTAGAGAAAAGACCTAAAAGGAAGTGCACAATAGTGACAAGTAGTTTGTACAATATTTTTGCCAATAACAATGGAACTTCAGAAGTACGTCATCTTGGGCCCCGCCAAAAGGCAAAAAGGTGCTGTGTGTTTTCCTTAACCAATGGCGCAACATGAAAATGTTGTTAGAACTAAGGGTTTTCAAAATGTGCAGGAAGGTGACACATGGAGCTCCCCAGCTAATGGCGCACCAAAAAGAATCATCCACAAGCAACACCGCTCCAGAGCAACGCCTATAATACACATGGATTCCTCAACATATCTCTCCAAAACAAAAGAAACCTGTATAAGCCTGAAGCATGAATATGTATATTTTGTGTCTCTGACACCATCTTCTTCAATATGTATATTTCTCCCACGCTATTATCATTCCAACTATTTGGCCATTGTTGCTATTGGTGCTTCTCCACTGCTACAACATGAATCCACCATGAACCTTCCATACTTCAAAATGTAAAGTTTTTACTCTACAACACACACATGGGAAAAGGGATAAAATGGAAACAAAAGTTTAGTAAGGGTATATTTAAATTACAAATTATATTATACTTACATACACGATCAATTTAGTGATACATTGATTGATAGAGCTAAAAATGGTTTAATTCATGTCATGATTCTTAAACATAAATTTTGATTTACATTTTCTAACTTTTAAATTTTTCTTGGAAAAGGTCACTTGGATGAATACATGTATATGTTAAATTATGTAAAATTGAATGTTTCAATGTATTGTTTAAACCATGCAAATTTATATATTTCCAAGTTTTTAATTTATATGTATACATATTTAAACATATGTTGTACATGCAATAATTCAATTTTAATTATTTTTTGTAATTGCAGCTCTACTTCTAGACCCTATTTGTACACATGGCTGATCCAACCCAGGACCCTCCACCCCAACCCCCCCTCCCGCCACCACCACTACCACCACCACCACCACCACCACCCGATGGGGTTCAGTTGCAAGCAGCAATTGATGAAAATATACAAACATTGCAAGAAAAAAATCAATTTCTTGCAAAACCAAATCCAAACCCCACCACACATTTCACGGTTTGCATTTATGATGCAAACTATTATTGATTCAGTGAGAGCTATTCACACCGATCTAGACACATTTCTCTCATGGCAAGAAGAGAGGAGGTAGTTTTATGAGGATGGTCTCTTGTATAAAGAGATCAATGATCTACATATTACCAAAAATACAATTACCCCATATTTCATTGATCCCTGCACATGCCAACAAATACCAGCAAATAAAAAGAGAATTTCAATAAGATGGTGCACACATCAACAAATAGCTAATAATTTTTAGGAACGGTGATGGATGGTCTTTGACCATCCACCTCATGCTAATTATGAGGTTCCCTTTTATTTTTTGAAAAAAATATGAGTGGAGTTTGAGATGGGCTTAAAGCCCAATTATTTTGATATGAGATCATTTTAGGGCGTGGGTGGTGGAATGCCACAACATAGACTAGGGGAACGTGTTGATCCAAATTGACATTTTCCCCCTACACCTATTGTCCCTTCTCCACCCTTTGTTCCTATGCCCTTTCACCAATGGACGATAGTCTCGGCACTCAGAGCGTTATTGTTGTTCTCAGGAAACTTAATTGACTAAGCTACCTGCTTGGCAGATGAAGTCAATCCTGGAGAGCCTGCAGAGCCTAGAGGAGCATCTAGTGGTTGTCCTAGCGCATCACAACCATTGACACCATTGCAGTCCACACTACATTTTTGTTAGAATTGTAATAATTCATGTTTTGGTCCTACATCTACTTCAGAGGAGTCCTTTTTGGCTACATTATTCGCTCCTATGGACTTGGTATGTATGCCACATTTAATAAAATTAAATTTAATACAAATTAATATCGATCCAATTATCAATTATCAATCTTTTTAATAAATTTTAAATATATTAAACATGTTGACTGGTACAGATGACTCATCAGCTACTGCCACTTCATTGCGGTTGGACCATTTAGTGTCAATGGTAGTAGAGATGAGTAGACCTTATATGGTCGAGGTATAAAAATTAGGACCTCTGTTAGTGGGTATTTTATAATTGTTATGTTTAGTTTTAGTCAGTTGGGATCAACGAGTAGTTACCTCTCGATCTATTTGGTCGTTGGCGACAATTGGCCATCCAGGCAATTGTTGACACCTATATATGTGTTTCATTTCATTGTATCAGCTTAGAAGTTTAAAACAATATTATATGCATCTAAGTTACTGTGTCAATTCAATGTTCATTCTTGTATAATGTTATTATTCAGTTTATATTCTTTGTTTACTCTGTATGAATCCATCTATGCTCATTCAGCAGTAAACATTTTGGCACCGTTGACCGATACAGCGTCAGGTTTGAAAGGTGACGAGTGGTTGATGATGAGTTGAATCGTCAGAAAGATTGAATAGTCAGTGACGAGGGAAGGAGATGATGATAATGGCAATATAATGGGTCAACCTATTCAATCCAGCAAAGAAACACAACACAGAAGAGAAGTGGAAGAAATACAAGAGGAATGTACAGAAAGTGACAGCGAAAGCAATGAATGAGAAGAAAATGATCGGGAAGACAATCTAACACAAGACCTTGTATACCTATGGAGTTTGGCAGTAACGCAACACATGAGGAATGAAGCCAACCGCAGGAATATCCTAGAAGAGATAGTTGCAGAAAATTTAGAAGTCAATAGTGAGGTCAAAAATCTTCTCGATTGCATGCCCAGACTCTTGGTACGAAACCTTATAATCTTGCAAGACCTCAGAGAAGAAAGAGATAGGGAACAACGTCAACAAAAAATATTGTAGAGATATGAAGAACGTATGAAACATGAAGAAGAGGAATGCAATGCTAACCACCATCATATGCCTTACAATTAATGCCCCTACAACCGAACAAGTACACATGGCTAGATTAGGGTCAAGAAACACCTGAATATCAAGCACATAGGTCATTAAGAATAAAGGGACAAGAGGAATGAAGAAGGATACTAAAACAAATTACTAAGGAAGCAAATGAAGATTTTCATGAAATAAATCAAGATACTACTAATGGCACCAAAATCTCATTGAGGAAACTGACGAAGGAACTTTCAGGACACCAGCGACAAATAAAGAAAAAGGAAAAAATAATGAAAATGAATTAACAGAAGAGCTTGAAAACAACATATGCTGCATCCGAGAACTATCCATATCAGACGACGAGGGGCAGAGGGTTAGAGGACCTGAACCCAAGACACCTAGATAGAGGGAGTACCATAACAAACCCAAGAAGACTCAAAGTGCAGAGGATGCTGAGAAGGGATGTGGAGAAGACCCATACGTGGCCAAGAGTGCAAGAGAGGCACCAGAACATCGTGGGAGAACCAGTCCAATCAGGTCTAATGCAAAGGGAGGGCATTGGGGAAGGAACATGGTGACTCCATTAGGAAGTCTGAGTATGGGAAGTCTGAGCATGGAAAGCAGAAGCTGCCAAAATTTCTCAGGAATGGATTAGAGTATCCCATCAGACACTGCAAAACATGTGAAAGGGCGACATGTCCTATTAGCTAAGGTCATTTCTAGCAACCTTGAGAGGGATTTCCATAGATTAGTACACTAAAATGGATGCCACATCAAGAGGCAGTTAGGATGCATTGAAGAAAGCATTCCAGGAGGAATTCAAACTCCCGAGAGATGACAACGAAATAGTGTTTGAAATCTACAATACAAAGCAAGGCAAACATGAGAACGTACGAGCATACAACCAGAGATTGAAGGAACTCCTCATGAAATTAGAGAAGGAACTGGTGGATGGTCTAAAGAAATGTTGGTTTATTAAGGGTTTGGTTTCCTCACTCAGGAAGAAAAGGAAGATAGTACCGCCAACGTCGTATGCCGAGGCTTACAATCGGGCGATGGACATCGAGAGCGAAGACAAGATGTCCACCCAAGGGAAAAAGAAGGATGAGGATGAAAGATCAGATGATAGTGATGAAGAGGAATCTAAAACCGTATAAGCTCTAAGAAAGGACATGATAAGAATGATGAAGGAATTTAAAGCCGAGAAGGAAATTGTGAAAGAAATTAAGGAACTATGGTGCACCGAATGCAACAATGAAGGCCGCATCAAAGCAAATTTCCCTAGGAAAATGTTTTGTGAAATATGTCAGGTAATAGGCCATTCTATTAATGAGTGCCCATATAATCTAAAGGCAAGGAGCACTCAAGTGCTCTACACTTAGGGCGAACAATCTACTCTGCCGACCACATCACCCAAACAAAATAATCAAAATGCATCTCTTGGAGGATACCGTAACAATCAGAGGGGAGGAAATAATAGATACAATAATAACAATAATAATGGTGGGGGGAGAAGCCGCATACAGTATGATGCTAAAGGATGACCCATTATTCAATGTCATCAGTGCAATGAATGGGGGCATTTTGCAAGGGAATGCCAGAGTAAAAATCGAAATAAAACAAATGCACTCTACAAGTGGTGTGGGCCCAATGACCATGAGGATAGTGACTGCCCAAAAAAAAAGGTACAAATAATTACATTCACATTGAAGAGGAAGATGATGAAGTTTTTGCCATCACCAAGCACAAACAAAGAAGGCAAATTATCCAAACCCTCTAACGGAGAAGGAAAGACTCTGGGATGCCAGGAAGGAAGTGGAGAATGCCATGGAGACAAAATGAAGGAATTCAAATAAAAAGGGAACCGCAACCTCGTGGATGGAGTTAGACAAAAACATTGCAAGTCAGGTGCTACAAACTACCATCCCAATTAGAATGGCCAATCTTCTTCAAAGCATGCCATAGTTAAGGATGACAATATCCAAGGTGGTAGAAGAAAAACCAAATGAAGGTAACACAGATGAGGATGTCACAGTAGAACCACTGCCGAGCGGAGAACAAGTGGTTGATCCAAGATTATTGGCAATTGATATGGGAAAGAAACCAGCGGTAGTCCACATGGAAATCTATAGGAGGAACCTGATAAGCACCATAGTCGATGGGGGATCCGGGGTGAATGTACTACCATGAGAAACTTGGAAAAGCCTCAAGAAATCTACCTTATGGCCACAAAACTTCCAGTTAGTGGGAGCCAACCAACACGTGATAAAAGTGCTGGGAGTGCTAATGGCTCAAAAGGTAAGAATAGGCACTCAACAATTTTTACTAAATTTTGTAGTCATTACAACACACAATGCGACTTATGATGCATTACTTGGCCAAGGGTGGCTAATAGCCACCAAGGCTGGCTAATAGCCACCAAGGCTGGCTAATAGCCACCAAGGCTGGCCACAATTGGAAGAACACCCTGTCAATAGAAAACAAAGGTAGGAAATTTTTTATTGATCTTAGGACTTGAACCATCAGCAAGGAAATGACCTCTAATTCAAACTCAAACAGTGGCAACACATCAATTGAAGGAGAAAGAAGGCCCATGGAGCCGGATGATGAAGGTGTACTGAAACTACAAGAGTGCTTGGAAGACGAGACAAATTCCTTTAGCGGGTTGTTCCATTAGCAAATGGAAGACTATGAATTCTTCCAACCAGAATGTAACATGATTCAAATAAGAGAAATCGGTTAGATTTCTCAGCCAATGAGTGAAACACTCGGCAACTCTTGACCAACTAGTCAAAAACTTGGCAAGCTTGAGATGAGTGAAACATTGTTGATGAGTGAAGCACTTGACGGATTAGCAAACACTCAACCACTTGGCAAGAAGGAACCAGTGATGAGTGACAAAGGGGAGGAAGGTAGTAATCAACCTAAAGTAACTAATACTTTTCCAGCAACCTATGGGGAGTACAAGGAAGGGAATATTGAAATAGATAGTACGCCAGAACATAAGTTTGATCCAAAAAAGAATATCATGTATGAAGAACCCTCGATGAGAAAGGTTAATATCAGAGAGGAAAGCAACCCTCAGGTCAATTTGGTGGGAGATGACTGGGGCCCTGTAGTCAAAGTAGCTGCCTTCAAAATTTTCATGGAATACAAGGATGTTTTCACCTAGACCTACAAGGATCTAAAAGGGATACCACCGAAATTATGCATCCACAGAATACCTTTGATACCCGGAGCATGACCGGTAAGGAAGAGACCGTACAGAATGAACAAAAACTATACTGCCAAGGTTCAGGAGGAGATAGAAAAAATGTTGGAGGCAGACATAGTTTTCAAAGTGGAGATGAGTGAATGGGTCTCACCAATTGTCATATCATTGAAAAAAGAAGGGGGGTAGATCCAGATATGTGTTGACTTCAGGTGTCTTAATGCAGTCACCATTAAAGATCTATTCCCTATCCCATTCACAGATTCAATCCTTGAGGAGGTGGTCAGACATGAAATATACTTGTTCATTGATGGATTTTCAGGATACAACCATATTAGCATCACCAAGGAGGATAAACTGAAAACAACATTCATAGTGGAAGATGGGGTATATGCATACAACCGAATGCCTTTTCGTTTGTGCAATGCGCTAGCCATGTTTCAAAGGATTATTCTCTATATATTTGATAAAATGTCAATGGGTAACTTCAAAGCATTCCTAGATGATTGGTTAATTTATAGTGACCAATAGACTCATTTAAAGGATCTCATCAAGTGCATGGAGCATTGTAGATCTGCATGGTTGGCTCTAAATCTGAAGAAGTGCCATTTCATGGTACCACAGGGTAAACTCCTAGGCCACATTGTATGCAAAGTAGGATTAAAGGCATACTAAGACAAAATTTAGGTAATTGTGCAGATGGAAGCTTCAGAAGATGTCACCGGGGTAAAATCATTCCTCATCCATGTCGGCTATTACAGAAGATTCATCAAGAAATTTACCTAGGTAAAAATACCCACTGGATATGTTGATGAGGAAAGGGGTATAATTTGTGTGGATAGATGAGCAACAAAAGGCATTCAAAGAGCTAAAGATGAGATTGATCAGTGCACCTATCCTGGCTTATCCAAATTGGGACAAAGAATTCCATGTGCATGTAGATGCATCAAACTTTGCAAGTGGATCCACTTTGACATAGGTGGGACCTCAAGGTCTTGACCACACGAGGTTTTTTGCCAGCTAACTTCTCTCTAAGGTCGAGTGAAACTATAGTACGACTGAGAAAGAGGCACTTGGGATGGTCTACTCAGTCCAAAAATTTAGGCATTACCTATTGGCAACATCGTTCACTTTTTATGTGGATCACAAAGTCTTGATGTACTTGGTAAATAAGCCTATAATTCAAGGAATGATTAGTAGGTGGCTACTACTGTTGCAAGAATTCACCTTCATAATCATCGTACGACCTGGGAAAGTCATGTGATAGCAGACCAGTTGTCACACATCAAATTAGGAGAACTGAAGGAAGGAGTGAATGAAGACTTCCCAGATGCTTACTTGTTTTAGATAGCAGCCCTACCATCATGGTACGAAATAATTGGCGAGTATTTATCAACGTCAACATTCCTTCAGGATATGTCGATGAGTGAAAGGAGGAAACTTGCCCTTAAAAGCAAAACATTCTAGTTGATAAATGGGCTCCTTTATAAGATGGGGCTAGACCATATTCTTAGACGGTGCATAATGGAAGAGGAAATAAGGGGAGTACTGGAAGAAGCTCATGAAGGACTCACCGAGGGACACATGGGTCCAAATGCCATGGCAAGGAAGGTTTTGTTGGCTGGACTATGGTGGTCAACGTTACATACAGATGCTCGGGAATGGGTGATTGGATGTGACACTTGCCAAATAGTAGGCAAACCATTGAAAAGAGACTACATGCCTCTATCACCATCACAGCCCTAGGAGTTGTTTGAAAGATGGGGACTTGACTTCATAGGGCCATTGAAGGTTAATCAGTTACACAGCTGCTGATACATTGTGGTAGCCACTGAATACATGACAAAATGGGCCAAAGCAAGAGCACTGGAAGACAATACAACCCTAAGTATGACAAGATTTATATACGAGTAGATAGTTACGAGGTATGAGATCCTGATCCAATTGACGAGTAATCATGGTGGACACTTCGTCAACCACATCATAAGACTCATGATGTCAGAATTCAAGATCTTCCATACATTGTAAAGCCCATACTACCTGAGAACAAACAGACAGGTAGAAGTGACTAATAAGGTGCTAGTATCAATGATTCATAAGTTGTGTGGCATTGAAGGGACAAACTGGGAGGAAAGGTTGCCAGCAGTTCTATGGGCATACATAACAACTTACAAAGTAACAAAAGGGCACACACCCTTCCATCTAATGTATGGTCAAGAAGCCGCTGTGCCAGTAGAATACCTAGTTCTGAGTCTACGGATAGCAGTGGAAAACTGATTGGGAGATACGGAAAGCTTAAGAGAAAGATTATTCCAGTTGACCAAACTAGATGAGAGTAGAATTATGGCTCAATGGTCGATAGATGTAACAACCCTCATGTTCATATTTTAGTTGTTGCTTTTCCTTGATGGATTCTGATACTATTATGATGTTGACATGATTAGTTATCATGCTGGATTAGATGCTTATATGTTTATATACTAATGCTTGCTATTGCTTCGGCTATGATGTATGTTATATGCACATGTTCTTTGATGTGTGATTGAAGTGATGCAGGTATTGGGTATCAACTCTTCCTAGACTCACAGGCCTGAGCGTACTCTTATTCCATGTCATGTCCCTTTATTGATTATGTAAAGATATGTCTATAAGTTATAAATTAAATATCTATAATATTATAAATATAAATATTGTTAATATTAAGATTATACTATAGATATATATTATTATATTATATAAAAGTAAATATAAATAAATATATACAAATATTAAGAATATATTTAAATATTATAATAATGATCATATATGATCAATAAAGATAAAGGCCAACGATTATCAAGGCAATGCTCATATTAAAACAAAGGCATCGATTGAAAAGAAATCAATGACAAGTATCAATTATAAAGTTGCTATTAAGAAAGTCATGACTAAATGAATATTAATAAACAAGATTATAAAGAGCTAGCGTTGATGTGTTAATGAAAGATGGCATCCATTGGGAAAAAACACCCAATCCAAGATATGTAAGAAGGTTCAATAGAACTCAAGGGGCATTTAGAAACCATGGAATAAACCCATCCAATCAAATCAACTCAGTAATCATCTCATCATTGAACCAAGTCTTCTGTTCTACTCATCCATAAGAAACAATCTCTAAAATCAAAAGCAATCATTAATATATTTGCCAATCCATTGGCATCGATCAGGTCACCTTCTCTATTCAGCAATCAAAGATAAAACAATCAGTGAATTCTATTCCTCTCTGCTCAGTGATTAACAATAGTCCCTATATCATCCATTCGGTATTACAACCAATCCATATAGTCGTCATACAAGCCATATATCAGTGAATCACACAAGTAATTGATCATAACACAACCATCCCTCTCTGCAGATCATACATCAATTAAGCAGCGAATGGACATTGATGTATATTACATAAATAGAAGTATTTAAGTAGATCGTTTCCAAAAACATTGCCCAGCCATCATTTGTTTGAGTCTGCAGATATAAAGGTATGCACCATGCCTCAATTCTGTGTTTGGTTTACATATTTGAATAATGATTACACTTAGAATTACATACTCAATGCTTGATAAATGATATGAATGCTGCCAAACCTATATCTGATTTATATGACTAAGATATGCTCATATTTCCTTATTTGATGCATAAGCAAATAGTATATGATGATTAAATGGCTATTAATAAGAAGTATAATACTAGAACAAATCTAATTGTGGTATGAGCAAATGAATCATGATTAGAAATGAAAACAAGTCTTTAGTTAATTATCTTATGATTGAAATTAAATATAAATGATATAAAGCTATATGACAATGATGTATGAATTGAATTAGCAATGAAGCTTAGTATAAGGTTATGAATAAATGATGAAATGAGGTTCCATGAAGGAATAAGGATAGAGAGATAAAGATCTCAAAATGATGAATAATGAATTGTGGCTCACGAACTTGTGATGTAATCAAAAGGATGTTCAAGCCTCATCCTTAATCACTTATATTAACCTATGTGTATGGGGTTAAGTTAAGGGCAAAAATTGGACCTAGGTGACCCTCAAGTTGATGAAGAACATCGCATGTTGTGTGAATTCCCTTGAGCCAAGAAACGAGGAACACTGTGTGTAGTGTGAATCTCTTGGGCCTAAGGTAATATGAGCTCATAATTAATGTGCCTTATGGATGGTGACTTTCAAGTAACTGAGGAATGCCACGTGTAGCATGAAGCTTCTTGAGCCAAATGGTGAGGAACACCGCGTGTAGTGTGAAACCTTTGGGCCTCCATATGGGATGGATATATCAAGCGCCTTAACAAACCATGCTCATACGAGAAATAGGGTTGATTAATGATAGGGCTACTCAAGAACTTCCTTGAGATGAATCATGAGAATGGTGAGAGAAAGAATATGGATATGAAATGTATGAACTTGATATGAATCATGACTATAATTATAAATATGAAATGTATGTGATTATGATTATAAGGTTACAAGCCTTAAGTACAAATATGGAAAATATGAGTTTGATACTTAATCATTAATCCTAGTTATGAAATGAAAAGAAGAATTGAATACTAATGTTCTCTTTTACTAAGTTGAATTGTGCAAGGTTGTGAAAAATTTGACTTACTAGAAGGGGACATTACAAGTGGTATCAGAGCAGTCATCTTGCCATCTTGTGTGTACTATGTGTGCCTTACACGTATTCAAGTGTAGACTTGTTATTTATGTGTATTCAAAAGTTTACTTTGTGACCTATGTGTATGCATTGTAACATATGGATATTTTATGTATTATGTGTGTTCACATGTATGCTTCATACTCATGTGTCTACTGGATGACCTTGGGATGGTGGATGGGTCCATGGTGTAGTATGGGATGCACCGAATCCCCTTTCCAATTGTCCGATAGTATACTTATATGTACTAGTGCAAAGTATGGTATTCATTAATCCTTGTGACTTATGTATTCAAATATATACTCTATAACTTGTATTTGCATGCATAGGTATGCTCCATGTATTTATGCTTCATGTGTATACTCCATGTCTTAAATATGTTTATATGTATCATGCTTGTATGGGTATTACTTCATGTTTTAACCTACTTGTATGCTTCCTGTGTATATATTTACGTATACTCTTGTGTGTGTTCATGTATTTTACTTCATGCTTCCTGTCTATGTGTGTTTATGCATATTCTTGTGTGTATTTATGCTTCTTATCTATGTAATCTTGTGTATTTTTGTGTATTGCTTCATACTTGTATGCTTTTTGTTGGTATGCTTACTCATGTTAATGAATGCATGTTTCTCATATCTGACATATATTCTCAGTGTGTATACTTCAAGCTCCATATGTGTTCATATGCATGCTACTTAGACATTCATGTGTATGTTTTATGTGGATACTTCATTGAGTGTATTTGAATACAAATGTATACTCTATGACTTATATTTGTATACTCTGACTTTGTATGCTCTATAACTTTGTAAGTGTATTCAAACGTATACTCTATTACCTTGCAATTGTATGCTCTATGACTTTACAATTGTATTCAAGTGTATATGACTCTGCAATCGTATTCAAGTGTATACTCTATGACTTTGTATCTGAGTGCATACTTTATTATTATATTTGTATTTTGAGTGTATACTCTATGCTTTGTATTTGTATGTGAGTGTATACTCTATGGTTGTAATTGTATTCAAGTGTATACTCTATGATTGTATTTGTATTGAGTGTATGACTCTATGCCTTGTAATTGTATTTGAGTGTATACTCTATGATTGTATTTGAGTGTATAACTCTATGCCTTGTAATCGTATCTGAGTGTATTTGAGTGTATGACTCTATGGCTTGTGATTGTATTTGAGTGCATACTCTATGATTTGTATTTGAGCACGTATTCTCTATGACTTTGTGTATTCAATTGTATACTTTATAACTGCGTGTATTCGAGTGTATACCCCATGAATTTGTGTGTGCAAATGTATACTACATGTTTTATGTGTGTACTCCATGACTTATGTTCAAATGCACACTTCCTGACTTACTTGTACTCGTGTATATTTTTTCGTGTGTATACTTGTGTGCTACATGTATGCCTCATGCCTTATGTATTGCGTGCGTATACTTTGTATGCTTCATGCTTTGTGTATCAAGTGTGTATTACCTATACTTGTGTATTACATATTATGTTCATGCTTTGTATACTTTTGTGTGCTAAGTGCATAAGCCTTGCATGCTTCATGTATTACATGTATATATGCTTGTGTGCTTATACTTCACATGGATCTTCTCTCCAACGGTGCTTTCTAGAGAGCCTTACTCATCACAAATGCAATTTTTCACTATCTTGATTAACACAATCATGGTCCACATTCTCAAGTCTATTATGTCCTTGTTATCAATGTTAAGAATTTACAATACTATATATTGTTACACTACAACAGCTAAGATATCTTTACCATTATCAACCACAAATACAGTTCTTGCAAATCCTAGTCTAGGTATAACCATCAAACATTATGCCTTGACTTTGAAAGGTAAGTGCAAGGTTCACTTTTCACTAAGGTTGTCATACAACTTTGCCTTACTACCATTACTTCCATCTTTTCATTTAGACTAATACAATATAATGACCTCAACCTAACACTACTATATGGAGATCTAGCACTATGCAATGTTCAATCAGTCATGGTAATGTATTTACTAAGTATTTGAGGATAGCAAGGCATAATCTTGACTTACAAATGTTAAGCAAAACTAATTACAATATTGGAAAAGTGGCCAATGACCATCAAATCTATGAGAATCTTATGAAATCTCTGTCATAGTTAGGTTTGCATCAGTAACTCAAATTAACTCTATCCTTTTCTTGAATGGTGGACAATGTAACAAGGAAGACCTATAGGGTTCAGTGTCTCTTCATGGCTGTCCGTACTGTTATCCTAATTGATAGTAGTTACTACTACTCCCAAATAATTATGAAAACCTTCATTGTAATCAGAATTGAGATCTTAAATTATAGATGCTATTATCCCTCAGAATTCAGTAAGTTACCTTGAGGGCAAATAAATTTGAGATTCGTTATACCCCTTCATCTTATCACAAGACATGAAAAAACCTTGGAAAGATGCATTGACGACTATATGATTGGAGGTCTTCTTAGGATAGTCTTCATGAACTTAATATTGCCATTAGAATCACTAGAGTAACTGCACCTTCATCATCTAAGATCTCCCATGCAAATAGTGGTGACAGTCTTTGACAATAAAAGTAGAGATATCATGAAGCAAAGCTAAATGACTCTCAAGACACTGACATAAACATGACTTTCCTCAAACCCTAAGAGTCAATAATATATCAAAAGGAGTTAAAATTATTGCTTGAGGACAAGCAATCTCGAGTGGGGAGGGCTGTCATGTCCCACTATTGATTATGTAAAGATATGTCTATAAGTTATAAATTAAATATATATAATATTATAAATATAAATATTGTTAATATTAAGATTATACTATAGATATATATTATTATATTATATAAAATTAAATATAAATAAATATATACAAATATTAAGAATATATTCAAATATTATAATAATGATCATATATGATTAATAAAGATAAAGGCCAACGATTATCAAGGCAACACTCATATTAAAACAAAGACATTGATTGAAAAGAAATCAATGACAAGTATCAATTATAAAGTTGCTATTAAGAAAGTCACGACTAAATGAATATTAATAAACAAGATTACAAGGAGCCAGCACTGATGTGTTAATGAAAGATGGTGTCCATTGGGAAAAAACACCCGATCCAAGATATATAAGAAGGTTCAATAGAACTCAAGGGGCATTCATAAACCATGGAATAAACCCATCCAATCAAACTGACTCAGTAATCATCTCATCATCGAACCAAGTCTTCTCTTCTACTAAGACATAAGAAACAATCTCTAAAATCAAAAGCAATCATGAATATATTTGCCAATCCATTGGCATTAATTAGGTCGCCTTCTCTATTCAACGATCAAAGATAAAACAATCAACGAATTATCTTCCTCTCTGTTCAGCGATTAACAACAGTCCCTATATCATCCATTCGACATTACAACCAATCCATACAGTCATCATACAAGCCATATATCAGCAAATCACACAAGTAATCGATCATAACACAACCATCCCTCTCTGCAGATCGTACATCAATTGAGCAGCGAATGGGCATTGATGTATATTACATAAATAGAAGTATTTAAGCATATCGTTTCCACAAACATTGCCCAACCATCATTTGTTTGAGTCTGTAGATATAAAGGTATGCACCATGACTCAATTCTGTGTTTGGTTTACATAATTGAATAATGATTGCACTTAGAATTACATACTCAATGCTTGATAAATGATATGAATGCTGCCAAACCTATATCTGATTTATATGACTAAGATATGCTCAGATTTCCTTATTCGATGCATAAGCAAATAGTATATGATGATTACATAGCTTTTAATAAGAAGTATAATACTAGAACAAATCTAATTGTGGTATGAGCAAATGAATCATGATTATAAATGAAAACAAGTCTTTAGTTAATTGTCTTATGATTGAAATTAAATATAAATGATATAAAGCTATATGACAATGATGTATGAATTGAATTAGCAATGAAGCTTAGTATAAGGCTATGAATAAATGATGAAATGAGGTTCCATGAAGGAACAAGGATAGAGAGATAAAGATCTCAAAATGATGAATAATGAATTGTGGCTCACGAACTTGTGATGTAATCAAAAGGATGTTCAAGTCTCATCCTTAATCATTTCTATTAACCTATGTGTATGGGGTTAAGTTAAGGGCAAAAATTGGACCTAGGTGACCCTCAAGTGGATGAAGAACACCTCATGTTTGAAGTCCCTGGAGCGAAGAAGCGAGGAACACCATGTGTAGTGTGAATCTCTTGGGCCTAAGGTAATATGAGCTCATAATTAATGTGCCCTACGGATGGTGACTCTCAAGTAAGTGAGGAATGCCACGTGTAGCATGCAGGTTCTTGAGCCAAATGGTGAGGAACACTGCGTGTAATGTGAAACCTTTGGGCCTCCGTATGGGATGGATATATCAAGCATCTTAACAAACCATGCTCATACGGGAAATAGGGTTGATTAATGATAGGGCTACTCAAGAACTTCCTTGAGATGAATCATGAGAATGATGAGAGAAAGAATATGGATATGAAATGTATGAACTTGATATGAATCATGACTATAAGTATAAATATGAAATGTAGGTGATTATGATTATAAAGTTACAAGACTTAAGTACAAATGTGGAAAATATAGGAGTTTGATACTTAATCATTAATCCTAGTTATGAAATGAAAAGAAGAATTGAATACTAATGTTCTCTTTTACTAAGTTGAATTGTGCAAGGTTGTGAAAAAATTGACTTACTAGAAGGGGACATTATATTCCCCGATGGTGATTATTGGAGATAGTCACACTAGCCTAAACCACCTGATCCTCGTCATCATCTCCATTTGGTGATAAGTTCTTGACGTGTTTTTTTCCCTCAGACACCACCTAGTTTTCATCTGAATGCCTTGTCCTTATTGAGTCTATAGCGAGCGGGTGTAGTTTCAGAGTCAGTACCTTGTGGCTGTTTGGGTGTATATTCGTGTATTTTCTATTTCACTGTGATATGTGTTCATGATGTGCTCATAGTGTTATTTTTGCATGATCTCTGGTGATGGGTTGGTTTTGGTCATTTTAAATTGGTCTTTAAAAGATATCCCAAGACATGCCCATGTCATTCCTCATTGTCTTTGGGCGTAGAATAAAATAAAAGTGAGACAAATTAGAAGTCAATTGGAAATAAAGATGTAATAAAATAAAATTCTAGGTTTGTGGGAAAGAAAATAAATAGGGAGATATATGTGGCTTTTGACCAGGGATTATCACACACAAGAGGCTAAGAAAATGATTAGGGGAAAAACAACAAAGCATCTAGGGTTTGGAAGGATCGAGAGCAGAAGGCATTGCTTGAAAGGGGGGGTGGTTTGGAGAGGGAGGCTAGAAGGAGGGAGGATGTTGTCATAGATCGTGGTCATGGCTCCACTCATGCTGCTATCCTAGGCTAGTAAGTCTCTAAAGCTTTTTGTAGTAAAACCCATTTTATGCATTTCCGGCAATCACTATAGTCTATGAAATGCCATATCTTTGAGAGAATTGGTAGAAATAAATGTTGTGCTTGGTCTGGACTTCCACCTGCCAGTTACATTACGTAAAGGCTTCTAGAGCCTTTTTAACAAATCTAATCTATGCTTATCCTACAACTAATTGCAGTCGAGGAGACCCTGTTTCGTGGAGGCACTCTATCAAATAGTTTACGTGCCTCCTTTATAACACCATTTGTTTGGTCATTTCTAAATCTTTTAAAACAAATCTATTTTGTTCTTATCCTACATTTGTGGTTGTCCATGATACGACATTCCTTCTAGGCATTTTATAAAACAATTCATGAGCCTCATCTACACTTCACAGTGGGCATACATGTAAATCAACTTATTATGAAAAGATGTGCGTGTGGCAATGCAAATTGCCTATGAGTGATGAAAGAGTAGACTTTTTCTCCCTTGTGTAAGCACATTCTTGAGAATGCATCTTTGCACTAATTGAAGATAGGTAGAGGAGCCTTTAGGGAGGTCGTATATTGTAAACAGAATGTGCAGCACCTCCTTCAACTGGCCTCTCTACATAATGCGGTGAGATTTAGATGAGTAGTGAATTGAAATGTCATCTTATGATCGTAGTTGGAGTGTGGAAAGTGTGCAATATTATGCAGTCTACGTATACCTCAATGACTTTGCCAGTGGTAAGCCTGGAAAACAAAACCATTAGGTGATGATCTTGCAATCGCTGTAGTCCATGAGATCACATCTCCTTCAGGCATTTTTTCAAATAGTGTGCATGCCCTATCTATGCTTACACATTTTGCATACATGTCTACTAGCACACTTGCTACTATAACATCTGAAAAATATTCCTCTTCATTCTTTCTTTGATCGATGTCCATACCTTGTTCTAAGGTTCACATTTGGCACAGGCAATGAGGATGTTGGCAAACGTTTGAGAATTTGGCTTTATGCATGCTAATATCATTTGCTTAAAAAAGTTTCTAAATACTTTTCAACAAATCCATTTTGTGCATATCCGGTGGTCATTGCTTTCCATGAAACTATGTCTCTTTGAGGCATTTTGTCAAATAGTGCGTGTGCCTTCCCTATGCTGCCTCTTGGCACATGCAAGGAGGACGTGGCAAAGATAGTGGAACTCAGTTTTATACCCGCCATTTGCATTAGCCTGAAAGCTCCTTAAACCTTATAAACAAATCTATTTTGGTTTATGTCCTGTGGTTATTGCCATCCATGAGAACACAAATGCATTTTTTATTCTAGTGATATGTTGGGGTGGGGTGGCTTGAGACAGAGATGGCCTCCACTATTGACTTTAAATTATATTGAAAATATACAATCTTGTAGTATTTGAATGCATCCCATCTTCGATCAATGCATTTCTATTTGTTTAGAAGGAGAGCTGTAGAAAGGTAAGTTTCTCACCAAGCAACTCTACATTGTATTAATATCTAGTTAAACATGATTTTGTGTAGCATCTGCCCACTATGGAATTGCCTACATGTATGCTTACTCTTGAAATGAAAATCCATCATGATTTTCTTAAAACCTAACATAATTATGTTTGATCATTTGGTTTTGTATGCCTCATTTGGTTAAATGAGATAAGCTTAGGTCTAGGATATTGAGTCCTCGTGCATGGCCTTGAGCGCTTGTAAAGGGCTAAGGATGCACATGAGAAGGCCTATCCATCTGCGGGGTGTTGATTCGGGCATGGTTGAGTCTCCTCGTTAGTATGAGAAGTGTACTCAATTCCGTGTGGTGCCATCCCTTCGAGCACGCATGATGACACTCCATCCGATCTGCACTCTAGTGTCTAGTGCCTTAGTAGTCGTGAGTAGTACCTGACATGTTATTAGATGAGCATCTTTATGTTGTGACATTGGTTTTATGCATTGTGTGGCATGTTTGCTCTGTGACTGATGTGAGTGTTGGCCATCGTATTCCTTGCCTTTATTCTTCTATTTGGACCTTGTGACTACCTTCGAGCACTGTGGGGTGGTCTCTTTTGAGTCCACATGGTTGGGAGGCGTTGCCACCACCATTGGGGATCGGTGAATAGGTTATTGAAGCACCAGTTGGAGATGTTCTCTCTCTCCGTTACTTTATCAATTGATGTATTCATGCAGTTATTGTATCATATTCATGGCTATGCCATTGTTCTTGTATATTCTTTTATGTAGTTGTACTCTTTTGAGAGAATAGATGTAATCATGCAATTTAATGAGAAGAAATGAGGTGTTTCTTATTTGACATATGGATTCCGATGTGAGTATCAGATTTACTTGTACTATGATGATTATGGATTCATGTTTATAATTGGAAATGAGATTTAGGAACATTTGAATTGGTGTTTTAAAATGAACATAGTTTTAACAATGTTTCCTCTGGAGAGTGAATTAGTCCTCTCCTTGGGGTTGTACATTCGGCCATACTTGGCCATGAATATTGTCGACATATTGAATCGACAACCATATCATGTGTATGTTATCTATTTATGTCAAAAAAAAATTATCTTGTCCTCTTTTGGCCCTTACCCTTCAGGGTTGCGGGGCGGGATGTTAACACACTGGGAGCCCTGGCGTACTTGAGCATTCTATGTTTCGCTATGTTTGGCATGTGTGGCGTGAGCTTGTTATATTGTTTTTATAGTATTGATTGCTTTCATGCCTTAGCATGGCATTAGTGGGTTAAGTTACAACCCCATTCTTAGAAATCATGGAGGAAATAGCCTCCTTAGCCTTACCTTACTCAATGGGACTAGAGTGCTGACCTTGGTTGAGAGTCTCCCATGGTTAAGAGTGATCACTCTCCCATGTTGTAAGATGAGGGTAGGAATATTCTACCTTGTGTGTTCGCAGGTTGAAGGTAACTTGGGTTGCCTAATTACCCTTGCTTGGATATGCTCTTCTTGTGTCTTCGTTTATGCTGCTACTGAATGAAATAACCCTAATTGATCAAGAATTGCTCTTGTAATTCTTTCTTGTATTATAGATGTAAAGGATGAAAGTGTGTAGATGTTTGCATATGTGGATAGATTAGAATGAATGTTGCATGCTTTCTTGTAAGTGATGTTTGATTGCTGAAATTGGTGTGATGTGACCAAATGTTGCTTGTAACCTCTTGATGTGCTAGATTACTATATTTATCATTCTTTAGTTACAAATTGAAGTAATTGGTGTATTAATGGTGCCTTAAACTCCCCTTAGTAGAATTTGCATGTTTGTATGATGAATATTGGGTGGCATGTAATGTCTTGACTTGAGATGAAATCTATCTTTCTCTCCTCTTCGTAGTTGTCAATAGTTGACAAGATGTTAGATTGATGGCTTATAGATTTAATTAGCATGTGAAAGTTGCAATAAGTAAAAGAAGTAGTGAAGAATACCTTATGCTTGATATGGTTATGTATTGAAAGTGATTATATGTTAATTAGTGTCTTCTTGCTTAATGAGCCTGAATGAGGACGGTAATTGCTTAGTGGATATATCTTGTTGATGAAATTTGATCTCCTCTCTTGCATTGTGGTTTTAATGAGGTCATATAGGTGAACACTTGTACTTTAATGCAAACTGAAAATAGTGAATGCTAAGGTAATAAGAATGTTGCATATCTTGCCTTGAGTGAGCAATTGAATGCCATTGATGTAGCCAAGGTTACTTATGCTTATATGTATGGATGTGAATGTTGAGAAATGACTAGGGTTCCTCAACCAAATTCATTTAATTGTATTGCTAGTTTCTCATTTCCTTGTGAACGAATAGTATTATTGTGACTTGTGATATGATGTCACATTATGTGTTATTATGAGATGTATATCATTATGTGAATATAGAAGTGAAGGTAATGATGATTGTGAAGATGTTACTTATGTTCATGCACTATTGTGTTATGCTGAAAGTATTGCAAGTGAATTTATGATGTTATGGGTAAATGAGTTGCCCTTGTGAAAAGAGAAAGTTGGTATGGATGTGTGGGAGTACTTATTATTAGGTAAAGTTGTGTATTTTGCATCATGTTGCATAGTCAAATGTGGGCTATGGTATTGGCTGGGTAAGAGGAAATGTGATTGTACCCCCCCGTGATGTAAACATCTAGTAATGTGCTCTTGCTGAGTGTTGTGAATAATTAGTGCTTGAGATGTGTACCCATGGGATGGTGATACTGTGTACCCACCCATGGAGGGTATGTATGAATTATGTGTATGTGGTAAAACCATACCATCTATGTATTTTCTATTGTCACCCTATTGACTGCCAACCCGAGGGTTGTTGAAAATTCAATATGTGGAGGGGTAGTAGTAGCAACAAAGTTCCTTAGGAGGGAATTGCACGGCGTACGTATAATGGCGATGCGAAATGATAGTGATCGTTTCAACCTCCTAGGAAAGTACTCACTACTTCCCCTTATTAATGGACCAGGTACTTGGTTCAAACAGTGTTAGCCTAATCCCTTCAGTTCTTGAGGATGATACTAGTTGTGGTGTGAGCACCTATGACAGCTATGATCTTACCTTGATGTGATTGTACATGAGCCCTAGCATGTACAAAAAGATGTATCCCATGCTAAGAGGTATTCTGTATTGCTCGTGTTTTGATGCAATGCCACACCCCACTGATGTTCTGACACAGTGCTGGTGATGATGCCATGTCGCTGATGGTAGCGAGATGAGCTCGAGGACACGATGCCATGTACCTAGATACGTGATGGGGTAGTATATATGGTGTTCCTACTTGTGCTGGAGGAGTGGTTGCTTGCACAGAGTAGAGGGTTCACTTAAGATTGCCATGATTTTGATCAGGTTGCATGCGAGTGGAACCTAGCCATGTGCATCTCTAGCTCGGTGTGTAGCTGCACGTGCTTTCTCCATGGGTACACACTATGTGGGATGTTCCTATGAGTAGGACATTGCCATGCAGTATTCGGCCATTGCATGCTTTCTCCTCTTGGCATATACCATGCGCGGTTGCGCCACATGAGGTATGTGACCTGGGAGTTCTAGCACAATACCTTTCCATGTGGAGGTTGCGTGAGTTGGCTGCACCCACATGAAGGACTATGGAGACAGTCACGCTTGTTTTCCTCCTTCTTCGTGTGGTGACTAGAGATAGTCATGTAGTGTTGTAATGTGTATATTTCAAAGATTGTGAATCTTCTTTTCAATTATTGGTGACTTTTACTTTGCTTGTGTGGACCAACACTTTGGTTTATCTTGCTTGTATTGGTTTAGCCACGGATGATTTTCTTGGCATGTAACTCTTGCGGTTACATGTGATTTGTTGTTGAATATTATGCACATTTTTCTTATTTTATTGTTGGAATTGAGATTTACTCTTTCCTTAGTTATATTTTGGTGGCTAAACTCATTGACTTTTCTATTTTTGAATGCTAGTCTTGTGTTGTGATGTGATTCCTCATCGAGTATGGTGAGATCCACTCATTTGAGTGTATACGAGGAAGTAGACGCAAGGAAACCCTTAAGGATGGGGGTATGTGTGAGCTATTCTAATCTCTAATTCACTACCTTCCTATTATTTGACCATCTCTTGGAGGCTAAAACCCTTACACAAACAAGAGATATGTCATTGTGGCTTGTATGGAAGGGCTCACTAGGTGGGTCAATGCCATCAAGACACATGGATATGGATATTGGACATGGTTATTAGTTATGGACTTATGGTTATTTTGGATATGGATGGTACTATGACATCCATGTGAACCCCTAATGTAGCCTTGTGATGTGAATGAGTATGTATGTATATGTAGGTTGTATAATTTGTCATGTTTGCGGTTGCATACTAGAAGTGAAATCTGCATCATCATACCTGGTAAAGTGACGAATTTCTACTTTTAATGCATAGAGATGTCATGCATGCTATGAAAGTGGAGGTCATAAATCCTGTAAATGTGCATATATGTGTGTTTGTGAACTCCATTTTATAGATAGCTGCATATGAAAAGTTAGAGAACTGGAAATTTTGTGTATTGAAAAGTGCATTTTGCTGCAATTTATGAGAAAATTGTGTGGTTTATGTTGGTGTAATTGTGCAAATTGATAGTGTGCTATTTGAGACAGTGATTCTTTGAGAAAATTGAATGTTATGGCATCATTCTTTATTTGGATTGGAGAAAATCATTATATGCTAATGTATATTTTATATGAAATTGAGTGCCTTGCCTCTTCTTTACTTGGATACTCGGACATATTGCACGCATTTGTGTATATCGAAATGAATGTGACACGCTAAATTTTATATTTATATTGAATTTCATGGACTAATGTGTGCTATGGCTGCATCTTAGCGTATTGCAGGCTTCTAGGAGTAAGACTAGTCCTAAGGGGGTAGGATGTAACAACCCCCGTGTTCGTGTTTTAGTTGTTGCTTTTCCTTGTCTGATACTATTATGATGTTGACATGATTAGTTATCATGCTAGATTACATGCTTATATGTTTATATACTGATGCTTACTATTGCTTTGGCTATCATATATGTTATATGCTCATTTGCTTTGACGTCTGATCAGAGTGATGTAAGTATTGGGTATCGACTCTACCTGGACTCACAGGCCTAAGCGTACTCTTATTCCCTGATGGTGGTTACTGTAGATAGTCACATTGGCCTAAACCACCTGTTCCTCATCGTCTCCATTCAGGGATGAGTTCTTGATGTGTGTTTTTCCCTTGGACGCCACCTAGTTGTCATTCGAATGCCTTGTCCTTATTGAGTCTGTAGTGAGCAGGTGTAGTTTTGGAGTCAATACCTTGTGGTTGTTTGGGTGTATAATCATGTATTTTCTATTTCACCATGATATGTGTTTGTGATGTGGTCATATTGTTGTTTTCACATGATCTTCGGTGATGGGTTAGTTTTGGTCATTTTAAATTGATCTTTTAAATGATTTCCCGATACGTGCTCATGTCATTCCTCGTTGTCTTTGGGAGTAGAATAAAATAAGAGTGAGAAAAATTAGAAGTTAATTGGAAATAAAGATGTAATAAAATAAAATTCTAGGTTTGTGGGAAAGAAAATAAATAGGGAGATATATGTGGCTTTTGACTGGGGATTATCACACACAAGAGGCTAAGAAAATGATTGGGGGAAAAACAACGAAGAAGCTGGGGTTTGGAAGGACCAAGAGTAGAAGGCATTACTGGAAGGGGGGGTTTGGAGAGGGCGGCTAGAAGGAGGGAGGATGCTGTCATAGATCGTGGTCATGGTTCCACTCCTGCCGCTATCCTAGACTGGTAACTTGTCTCTTAAGCTTCTGCAACAAAACCCATTTTATGCATTTCTGGAAATCACTATATTCTATGAAATGCCATATCTTTGAGAGAATTGGTAGAAATAAATCTTGTGCTTGGTCTGGACTTCCACCCACTAGTTACATTATGTTTGAAAGGAAGCTAGGTGTGTGGAAAATGCTTCCTACACTAATCTATTGAGGATAGGGCTATGCAAATTCAACTTTATCCTAACTATTACAACAATGTTAAACCATTAAGATGAGATATTGCAGAAAAACAAAAGAACCAGAAAATAGACAGAAGAAGAGAGAAAGATTTACGGTGGGGAAAACCTTTATCGGGTGAAAAATCCCACACTCAGAAACCTACATAATGTATTAACAAATCTGAAAGAATGTTTACAATACACTTGTAATGCAAGCTTCAATGGTCTTTGACACTCATGTCTGGAGTCAATCCGACAGCATAACAGTACCTGTAAACCTGTGATACAAACTCCATCTCCAAGCACCTGTATATATAGAAAATACAAGACAATATTGGACCTATCTTGGAATGGGCGTCCAATATGGCATCTTGGACCAAAACCCACACCTAGGGACACTTAGTCAACATTGTAGAATGTGTCTGACACTTGTCCACAACTCCCATCCCAAAGAGGTCACCTATTTCCAAAATAGGCTATGACAGATGCTCTTACGACACTTATGACCATCATAGAATCTGTCATAGCGGTTACAACTTACAGCTGTAAGAGAATCTGTCATACACATGCTATAAATAGCATATTCTCTTACAACACATCATATTCCATCCTGGGGTGTACAAATATGCCTCATTCAAAGATGCTACATGACACATGTCATTACCTGTCTTACAACCTTCTATTCTCGACTCTTACATGTCATAGATTCGTCATAGGAATTTGTCATAACCGTTTCGGTCAAACATTCCTTACACAACATAGAAGATGCCGACACATGGCAAAATATTCCTACCACTAAGTGGGACACCTATCTCCTCATGTGAAGACAAAAATGCAAGTTGTCATAATCTATGTAGGATTGACACATAATCGTGCCACATCCCACAATATGACAATATGAATTTTCTAATTATTTACAACATAGGCAATTAAATAATAAATACAAACATTACAAAAGCAGAGAATTACCAAGGTTGAGACACCTTAATTCCCAACAATGTTAAGGCTTCTAGAGTCTTTTTAACAAATCCAATCTGTGATTATCTTGCAACTAATGGTAGTCGAGGAGACCCTATTTCGTGGAGGCACTCTATCAGATAGTTTACGTGCCTCCTCTATGCTGTTAAGGTTGGGGATTTGGCATTACTTCTACCAACAACATTTGTTTGGTCATTTCTGAATCTTTTTAAACAAATCTATTTTGTTCTTATCCTGCATTTGTGGCTGTCCATGAGACCACATTCCTTCTAGGCATTTTGTAAAACAATTCACGAGCCTCATCTACACTTCACAGTGGGTATACGTGTAAATCAACTTATTATGAAAAGATGTGCGTGTGGCAAATGCAAACTGCTTGTGAGCGATGAAAAAGTGGACTTTTTCTCCCTTGTGTAAGTACATTCTTGAGAATGCATGTCTGCACTAATTGAAGATAGGTAGAGGAGCCTTCAGGGAGGTCATGTGTTGTAAACGGAATGTGCATCGCCTCCTTCAACTGGCCTCTCTACATAATGCGGTGAAATTTAGATGAGTAGTGAATGGCAATGCCATCTTATGAATATAGTTTGAGTGTAGAAAGTGTGCAGTATTATGTAGTCTACGTATACCACAATGACTTTGCCAGTGGTAATCCTGGAAAACAAAACCATTAGGTGCTGATCTTGCAATCACTGCAGTCCATGAGATCACATCTCCTTCAGGCATTTTTTCAAATAGTGTGCGTGCCTTGTCTATGCTTACACATTTTGCATACATGTCTACCAACGCACTTTCTACTGTAACATCTGACAAATATTCCTCTTCATTCTTGCTTTGATCGATGTCCATACCCTGTTCTAAGGCTCACATTTGGCAAGGGCAGTGAGGATGCTGGCAAAGGTTTGAGAATTTGGCTTTACGCCTGTTAATAGCATTTGCTTAAAAAGTTACTAAAGACTTTTCAACAAATCCATTTTGTGCATATCCGGTGGTCATTTCCTTCCATGAGACTACATTTCTTTGAGGCATTTTGTTAAACAATGTGCGCGCCTTCCCTATGCTGCCTCTTGGCACAGATAAGGAGGATGTGGCAAAGATAGTGGAACTTGGTTTTATACCCATCATTTGCATTAGCCTGAAAGCTCCTTAAACCTTATAAACAAATCTATTTTGGTTTATGTCCTGTGGTTATTTCCATCAATGAGAACACAAATGTATTTTTTTATTCTAGCGATATGTGGGGGTGGGGGCTTGAGACAGAGATGGCCTCCACTATTGACTTTAAATTATATTGAAAATATACAATCTTGTAGTATTTGAATGCATCCCATCTTTGATCAATGCATTGCTAGTTGTTTAGAAGGAGAGCTATAGCAAGGTAAGTTTCTCACCAAGCAGCTCTACGTTGTATTAATATCTAGTTAAACATGATTTTATGCAGCATCTGCCCACTATGAAATTGCCTACATGTATGCTTACTCTTGAAATGAAAATCCATCATGATTTTCTTAAAACCTAACATAATTATGTTTGATCATTTGGTTTTGTATGCCTCGTTTGGTTAGACGAGATGATCTTAGGTCTAGGATATTGAGTCCTCATGCATGGCCTTGAGTACTTGTAAAGGGCTAAGGATGCACATGAGAAGGCCTAACCATCTATGGGGTGTTGATTCGGGCATGATTGAGTCTCCTTGTCGGTATGAGAAGTGTACTCGATTCCATGTGGTGCCATCCCTTTGAGCATGCATGATGACACTCCATCCGATCTGCACTCTAGTGTCTAGTGCCTTAGTAGTCGTGAGTAGTACCTGACATGTTATTGGATGAGCATCTCTATGTTGTGACATTGGTTTTATGCATTGTGTGCCGTGTCTTCTCCATGACTGATGTGAGTGTTGGCTATTGTATTCCTTGCCTTTATTCTTTGATTTGGGCCTTGTGACTACCTCTAAGCATGGTGGGGTGGTCTATTTTGAGTCCACATGGTTGGGAGGTGTTGCCACCGCCATTGGGGACCGGTGAACATGTTATTGAAGCACCAGTTGGAGATGTTCTCTCTCTCCGTTACTTTATCAGTTGATGTACTCATGCAGTTATTATATCATATTCATGGCTATGCCATTGTTCTTGTATATTCTTTTATGTAGTTGTACTCTTTTGAGAGAATAGATGTAATCATGTAATTTAATGAGAAGAAATGAGATGTTTCTTATTTGACTTACGGATTCTGGTGTGAGTATCAGATCTGCTTGTACTATGATGATTATAGATTCATGTTTATAATTAGAAATGGGATTTAGGAACATTTGAATTGGTGTTTTAAAATGAACGTAGTTTTAACAATGTTTTCTCTGAAGAGTGAATTAGTCCTCTCCTTGGGGTTGTACATTTGGCCATACTTGGCCATGAATGTTGTTGACATATCGAAGACAACCGTATCATGTGTATGTTATCTATTTATGTTAAAACAAAATTATCTTGTCCTCTTTTGGCCATTACCCTTCAGGGTTGCGAGGCGGGATGTTACAATAGAGGTCATGCAGAAGTGATAGAAGTATTGTCACGACAAACACCTTTAACGAATGGATTTTCAACCCGGGCAGTTGGTTTTAAAATACAATGGTCGTAACAAAATTAAGCCTGGGAAGTTTAAAGTTCATTAGTTGGGACCATTCTAAGTACGGGAAGTGTTAGAGAATGAGTGTATAAAACTGGACAACTTGGACGGGACTCCAATCAAAGACGTGGTGAACGGATCGAAACTAAAAATTTACAGACAAAGGCAGGAGACCATAGCTATAAATTTCATGGAGTTTAGAAGCAAAATGAAGGGAAGATACCAACACTGTGGAATATGATTGAGGCAGGTTTAGATTTGAAGGTGTAGAAGTACGTCCGGTGGAAAGAAATATAAACTCCAAGATTGATGGAGTGGTATTTCGGAGCTCACATCTGGAACTAGTCACTGGGTTCTTTGCGCCAAGGGCTCAAGCAATGTGGATTGAGGATAATTACTAGAGGCTATACTCACCCTACATTAGGGTGAGGCAAGGCATAGTTGATGACAACCACTTCAACCCCTGGGTGAATTAAGAGAAACGAGATGCCGAGGAAGTAGCTTAGGATGAGTGGATAGCAGAATGCAATAAGGTAAAGGATAAATTTGAATTCCTGTTACCAAGGGAGGTAAAGCCTTCACCGAAGAGGAAGTACTTAGCCGAGAGTATGTTTATCATTGAATGCTCGGTCTATTATGACAAAATCTAGGAGATAAGAAAGAGAAACCTGCCAGATGGGGCACCTTGGAGTGCACCGCTTCTGAGAAGTAGAATCTGGAAGGCAAAGTACAGAACAAAAAATCTCAAAATGAATGATGACGGAAAAACCTTCCAGTGGACTCAAGAACCCATGAGACTTAACCTAGTAAGTAGGAAAGATCCATCGAGGATACTTGATCAAATCTTCGAGTTGGAAGTTGAGGGATGTTGCTCTAATGACTACTTGTGGAAAACATATGGGGATTGTGCATCTTCTGACACATGATGGAGATCGAGGTCCTAGAAGAGGACAAGAAAGAGAGAAATAAAGAGGAGAGAGAAAATTGGGAATGAGAATGGAACATGGCAGAATTTGAGAACTTAGAAATTGCCAAGTTGATAAGTCTAAAGGAGACAGAAAAAATAGAATGAGGTGAAAAAATTGAAAAAAAATAGGAAAAGTGATTTTTTTTTTGGGAAAAATAGAAAAAAATTCAAAAAATCAAAAATAGAGAAATTTTGAGAAAATAATAATAATAATAAAATAAAATAAAAGTAAATAATATAAACCTAGCTGTACGACCTAACAATATAAAAACCCAAGGCCTGTCATATGACTTCATTATTTCCTTATACAAAGAGGAGCTATTTCTGTCATATGAGTTGAAGTACAAATCTCTGCTTGTTGTACAGTTAACTGCTATTATTACCGCCGTACGAATTATTTTGAGTTGCGTACGAATCTGCCACTGTATGAATTCATCCCAACTGCCACTGCTATACGAATATCTCCCTGCCATATGAGTGGTATAGATTTTTTGAGTTGTGATCACCGTACAAGTTGGAATTAATTTTCTGCCATACGAAAGCCATTGTACGACTTAGAAACATTACATGCCATATGAGTGGAAGTTTCACTGGGTTCTGTCGTATGGTCTGTTGAATTTAAAAGTGTCATACGGGTTCTTCCCATGCAGTTGTATGAAATCTCTGTTGCCAACCATACAAAAGTCTTGTTGCTGCTGTATGAACCCTTTTTCTGCCGTACTATTGAAAATAATTACTGATACATAACAGCGCCATACGAGCAGAGGCTTGTGTGACTGTATGAAGCCTCAGAGAAATTTTTTAAGATTGTTGTACGATTCCAAGTGCCTTGTTATACAACCGTTGTACGAGTTCTTCTATCTTCTTAGTGTTGCCGTACATAATTGCTCCTAACTATTGTTGTACGTAATTGCTCCTGACTATTGGTTAGACACTTGAATTTGTCCTTGCATCATCAAGTGTTTTATCCATTGCCAGTGCTAGATCAATAGAGCAAAATAGTCAAGGATAAATTCAAGTGTTTGACCAATAGTCAGGAGCAATTACGTACAAAAATAGTCAAGAGCAATTTCGTACCCATTGCCAGTGCTAGATCAATAGAGAAAAATAAGGGAAACCTAACCCTAACCATCATAACTGAATTCTTCTGGGTAATATAAAAGGGCAACAATGTCATTTTCAATAGTAAATAAGACAAACAGAGCGGGTGCCATAGGAAAGCAAAGTTACAGGAAGGAAGAAGCTACAGGTAGAACCATGACAGGGAAGCTAATCACAGAGGAATCACCACCCAAATATAGGCCAAAGATTGGTGAAGGTTCTTCAGGGCAAAAGAAGCCGTAGTTGCAAAAAAGAAAGAGCAAGGAGAAGCTCTTAGCAAAGTCATTACAGTGGGAGAGCCTCACAGCAGCCAAATGCAGAATATGGTGGAACAACCACGCTAATGACCATCGTTTGAAAATTGCATTTCAGAGAGCATGAGTGGAAAAAGTTATACAGATGCCATACTTTAATTTTAGGGACTTTGAAACAGTACTGTGGAGTATGGTATCAAATTATAATGCTCGCACAAGACAGACTATCATAAGATTCATCAACGTTTCCATAAAAATCACCTTTACACCAGAGGATTTTGACAGGGTAATGGGCACTCCTCGGCATGGATTTATAGTGGGTAAGCAGAAAATTTCACCAAGTCACAGGGAAAATATAATGAAGAAAATCTGTAGGAGTGATCTGAGTGAGAAAGAAAAGGCATAGCTAAAAGCCACAGGCAACAGAGGGTTGCGCCGAGATCACTTGGCGAATGACGAGTGGCGATGCATTATGGATGTGATCCAAGGGAGACTGACAGGAGTCACCCACTCATCAGACATTCCTTTTTGGATGACCGACTATATGATAGGTTTGAGCTAGGGAGCCTTGTATAATTGGGCTGCGGTGCTCTATAAGAGAATTCATGAATTTATGAAAATGACGCACAAGTCATTTTACATGACGTAGCAGGCCATTGCATTGTTCTTGGATGCTATTTCTACATAGGTGCCTTCATTGGCAAGAGGTCCCTTTTAGCCAGATGAAGAGTACGATCCTACCTGGCTGACTATATTCTAATGGATAAATTTAAGGGCCCCAACACAAGGTGGAAAATGGGATGAGTTGAGAACTAGCAAGAAAAGAAAACAACTAGCATCAATAGAATCATCCTTGAAGGCATCGTATAGTGGAGTAGAGGAGGATTGCATTGAGACTACCTCATTATCCTTAGCCACTCCTCACACACTCGATGACATTGTGGTACTGACAGGGGAGAGTGCATTGGATGTTGCACTTCGGAGGGGTACTTCTGCTCAACAAAGTGCTCATATACATTTGGGTAATGTGCCAGCAGATACTCCTACAAGCACTCGCTTGAGTGTTGCTTCGGTATCTTGGGGACATATTATGGCGATGCCAGGTGGTATTCCAACCCTTCTTCCTTCTGGGGGTATCACTCCATTTGGTGGAGGGTCACCTAAGAGCTCAATATAGGTGGATACATGGTTACAACTATTGAGAGAACCTTCACAAATTTCACGTATTCTGCCTATGAGCCTGACACGGGACTTACCAGATGAGACCATACTATCGCCGACTACAGAGGGTGTTGAGGGAGTCAAGGCTATACTACCACTGACCACACAGGGTATTGAGAGAGTTGAGGTAGCCCTGTAAGTTCAGATTGAGGAGAAGGATATGGTAGATACCGAGGAGAAGGATATGGTAGATGTATCTAAGGATCCAGCCGAGCAGGTGCCTGCTGGTACAATAGTGATATATAGTGATTCAGAAGAAGAAGGGACTAATTCCAGTGAATTTGTAGCAGGAGGGACTGCTACCAATTCTCAGAGTCCCTGAGGGACTTCTACTAGTTTGGAGGATCACATAGACATGATAATTCATATATCCTAACCAGACAAGATTGATCCACTTAGTACGGTCCTCAGGCATGTAGAAGACATCAGATCCGTTGGAGCCGTCATTCAATAGGTGGCAGATATTGCCAGGGCAGTAGACACTCGACACTCACTAGTAGTTCTCAATGAGGTATGAAGAATTGAACAGTTTGTGAGGAATGCCCCAAATGAGTTATTACATATTTTCAGGAGTAAAGGGTGGCCGAGTGTTACTACAGAGGAGATGCATCAGGCATGACGGCCAGAACGATCTACCATCGAATTTGGAGGGAGTGATAGGTAATGACAATCCTCTACACTATTGAGGACTATTTTAGGGCCTTGTACTACACGCGAGAGGAAGACACAGATTAAGTGTAATAAGAGATTAGATGAAGATGCCATACTCTGCAAGAAGCTTCATGAGGCAACCGACGAGCAGTTAGTTCATTTTCAAAGTCAGCTTGCTCAGCAAATTGAAATGACACAATCAAAGAAGAATAAGACAATTGCACTAGAGGCAGAGGTACGTAATAGAAATAAGGAGCTGAATGACCTCCAACAAACTCATGAAGTGACTAAGAAGGAGCTAAAGATATAGAATAATATGCAAATGTGATGAAACATTTTTTTAATTTAAAGCAGATGGGAGGTCTTAGCACTTTTGTGTTAAACCAACCAAGTCATCCAAGACTAGTGGCACCATCATCTATGCAGGAGCCTGCTTCATATTCCATAGTTTGTATCTTAAAATTGTACATTTTTAGTTTAAATTTGAATTTCCAGTATAATTTCATGATTTTAAATTCTTCTTTTAAGTTGAATTTATATATAAATGTACACATATATATATACAGGATGAGATTAGTATAGGTGCAGGCTCAATTAATCCTATCATTGATGAGCCTGTACAGATGCACGAGTCATCTCTCATATTTTAGGTCCTATAGTTAAATCCTATGTCATTTCAAAGTCGTTTATACCATTCAACCTTGCATTGTGTATCTATACTCTAGCCTAATTCATGTGTTTTATTGAAATATAGGAATTGGCGAGACACAAACATTTACTCTGCCAGAATTGGTACCATCTGTTGCACACGAGCATGATAGTAGAGATGATAAGCCCATTGTGGTATGCTTAGACATTTTCAAGTTTAGATTAAAAAAATTAATTTGATGGTTTGGTTTTAAATATTTGATTTAAATAATTTGGATGTAATTTTGACATTAAAATTGATTTGAAGCTTCTTTTTTCTTGTACATGAGCCACCCTCTGAGTCACGTAGGACCAAAAGGCAGCTTGAAATGGATGATGATCAAACTTAGGGCACACATGTGTATTAGATTGTTTATTTCATGAGGATTTTATGACTATTTTAGTATTGATTGGACATATACTGTGAGTATTTCACTATTTCTACATGGATTGTTATTATGTCAGTATTTATATCTCATAGATTATTTCATCTATTTCATCTAGACTAGATTTTACTATTTATTGAATGTCCACTATATGCATCTATATTCAAACTTTAATTTCATATCTCATATTTAACACTTCAAATTATCATGTGTTTAATTGTAAATTTGCAAACTACTAATTCTAATTAGATAAGAGGAAATTTTCAATTGATTTAATTTATTAAACATTTATTAGATACATACTAGGTTGGATATTTATACAGACTAGATATCATACAAGTGCATGTAATTACTAATAAATTTTTGGTATATCTCTATGCTTTAACTAGGTTTAATCTTTGCTTGCTTAATATGTTCTTGACATGTCATGTTAGAAGTACTTTTCATAATTTATATTTGGACATTGTAGGGGCTTTATAGAAAAATGTATCAAAATACCTACCCTTTAAATTTACAAAATTATATGAAAATTAACTTTGTTGAGCTAGAATGAATATAAATAATTAGAAAGTCTATGAAGGCAATTGATCACGTGCACTAAATCTTAAAAATATTTATTTGTTGAAAGATAAGTTATTCTAGTAATTTCTATGGTTCTTTTTGGATTTACATGAGTCAAATTTTGGGACTTGTTAAATAATTGAGTTAAATCTTTAGGCAAATTTTATTGATTAGATTTGTCAAGAGTAACCATGTTTAATCAATTTATTTAATCTATTAAACATTTCATAGATCAATACATACCCTTTAAATTTACAAAAAGAAAAAGAAAAATAGAGAAATACCTACCCTTTAAATTTACAAAAGAAATTTAGAAAATTAGAGAAATTTAGGTCTACCCTAAATTATATCAAAAGAAAAATAAAGAAATATTTCTCTATTTTTCTTTTGATATAATTTAATCTAAATATCAAAAGAAAAATAGACAAATACTTGACCTAAATATCTAAATTGTTATATATAAATTTGATAAAGAATACTTGGTTCTATCTACATACTAAAATTTTTGAGATTTGCTTCTAATTTTGAAAAAAACTAAAAATTATAATTTCTAAAAAATATAATAAAATTAGCATTTTGTATGTAATTTCATCAAGAGCACCAAATAATAACAAATTAATCAATGTATTAATTGATTTTCATAACTTCTTTGTACAAGAAAAAGAGCTTCCCTTAGCTTCAAGAAATATAAATATTCTATACTGACAAGGCCAACCACGTGAAGGTGGAAGCTCATGTGGCCTCACCTAAGACCTAAGACACATGTATTTTAGTAGACGTAGGACACCTAAGACACATATTGTATAGTATGTATCTATATTTTATAAACATAGTAGACTTAAGACACTTAGCCTTTATACCTTATTGTAGTCTAGACCTAAGTCACCTAGACACCTATTATAGTTCTACCTAAGACACCTCTAGACACCTATTATGGTAGACCTAGTTGACATATAGTATCTACCTAAGACACCTAGATTAAATTATACCTTATTCTAGTCTCTAGACCTAGTTGATATATAATATCTACCTAAGACACCTAGATTAGATTATACCTTTTTTCTAGTCTCTAGACCTAGTTGACATATAATATACCTAAGACATAGGTAGAGACACCTATTATAGTTAGAACCCAAGACACCTAGATTTTATACTTTATTCTCTAAGTCTAGATCTAAGATTTTATACTTGACACCTATAAGTTGAAGACTCTATCTATATCTCATGTGTAGAGATCATACATGTACAACAAGAAACAATAGATTGAAATCCTTTCAACACTACATGTGATTGCAAAACATAATCTAGAGGTCAGGCCACAATGAAATGTAAATAAAAATTTAGAACCTAGAGATCATTTTATTTAAAGATAAAATTTGTTAAGAAGTTCCATTGAAATTATAATGAAAGGAAAGAACTATTGAAGCATAAATTAAAATAATTAATAGTATAGGTCTTGAATACCTAAAATAAAGTGTAAGTGAAATTTAAATAATAATTAACACCTTCTATGTTTCCAGCCTCTGTTATGACTCGAAAAACATCTCCTACACCATATAATGAAATGTAAAAAAGTTAGAATGTCTCATGATCTAGGAGAATCAGGAATATTAATATGAAGGCTTAAGGGGAGTTAAGAGGATGGCTTAAGGGAAGATGCAATCAATTAGGCATGCTAGTAAATCAATTACCTATAAGAACTACCTAATTAAACTAAATCGTACTTACCTAACTTATGAAACATAGCTAGGGGATGGCTTAAGGAGAGTTAAGAGGATGGATTAAGGGGAGATGGAATCAGATCTAGTATTTTGGTAAGGGTACATGCACTAACTTATATCATTTAACTATATTGAAGTTATTTTAAACTAAATCCTAAGTTTACCTAACTTATGGAACATAGCTAGGGTATGGCTTAAGGGGAGTTAAGAGGATGTCTTAAGGGGAGATAGAATCAACCGTTAGTATTTTGGTAAGGGTGTGCTAAGTTATATCAATTAACTATATTGAAGTTATTAAACTAAAGCCTAAGTTTACCTAACTTATGGAACATAGCTAGGGGATGGCTTAAGGGGAGTTAAGAGGATGCTTAAGTGGAGATGCAATCAATTAAATATCAATCATATTAATCCTAAACTCACATCCTAGACAAAGATTAAAAGTTTAAAAATTTTTACATACCTATTAACCATTTAAAAAATTTACTCAATTGTACTATCTGCATCCTCTCTTTTTTTGTAATGCATCTACGATTGCTTCATGATCTTCCATAGAAAGTGTCCATAAATATTTTGTGGTAGGTCTCCATTTATATCTCACTAATTGTATATTTGTTTCCACAACCAGATGTGAGTAGTGCAAAATTTTCTTATGTCTTTCATAATCTTTAAATGCAGGTATACCATTCCTCCTTATCAGATATTTACGTAGCCAAGTGCCAACAACCACAAAACCTATTGGATACTTGAAGTTATCATCATCTACTCTAGGCTGTAACAAATTCTATTTTGCCCCAACACACTGAGTCAACCAATACCCTATTTCCTCTTCATTATCCCTGGATGCAACAATAGCATACACATGTCCTGCAAAAAACTTTCAAATCAATAAGTCACAAAAATATACATGCATACATATACAATTAAATATATTACAAAAATGTATCGAAAAGAAATATTGAATTAATGTACCTTCTTCTACAAGGTTTGAATTATGGTCATAGTCATCTGATGCTTGCAAATGATTATCCTCCTCAAATGTTATCTCATTTTGATCATGTGTTTGTAGAGGTGTTAGGGATCTTTGTTGCCATTCTTCAACCCAATCTGTATTTTCACATGCTTCCCACTCACTTGCAATACAAAACTGACAAAAACATGCAAACTCCCTAGTCCACATAGTCCATGTGCTTGCATTTAAACTCTTAAATGAATGCCATTTTGTTGATCCACTAATTGTATCACAATCATATCGAGGAGGAATGTTTTCTTCTTCAACCAACCAAAAAACCTTTGAACTTTAGAGTTTTCACTTGATCCTATAGTCAATTTTGCATTACACCAATCCACAATTGCACGTGCATCTTGAAACTTTGTTGCATCATGAAATTTAAGTTGCTCCCCAAAAAGAGACCTTTTCACACATGCTCTAGCTCCATCATGTTCTCCTTTACTATGTCCAACTTCAAAGAAACTCCACATATGTTGGATATTATTTTCTTTATGGGTCCTACTTAACCAATAAAATATTCGAGCATTTTTTAATTGTCTTGTACAATTGTCTGACCATATGAGATGTGTCATCTGGATTTGTCTTTCTTTTAAATTGTCATTAAATACTTTGAAGCAATATTACACAAACTCTGATGAATGTAACCAGTTATCACTCACATAGAAATGGTACTCCCTCAAAATTTTCTTGTCATCTTCTATACTGTCAACTACATGTCTGTATACAATATGAACAAAGATGGCCACTTGTATTGAGTTATAATATTATGATTGAATCTCCTCTTGTCTAGAGCAAGGGTCTAGTTTTCTGCAAAGTCAACCACTGAAAGTATAGTTCCAATTGGAAATGTGTTCTTACATCTGCAGAATTATTTATCAAGACACCGAGAATATTGAGAGTGTTTCACATATTTATACACAATCTTATTCTTGAACTCTATGATGAATGCATGTACACTACTTTGTTCTGTGACTAACTCACAACGCTTTCCAGTTTTTCCATCCTTTAATAGATATTGAACATTGGTGAACCTCTTCACATCCACTAATTGTTGTCCAAAATCATGTGAACTACTTTCATGCATACATTCTCCTAAGAATGAAAGGTTACCACATCTATTGCATTGTCTAGAAACACATAGTTTTGAAAAAAAGAATTGCCTATCAGTTGTTTCACAAAGTAAATTTGTTATAAACTCCTTAATTGTTGTAGATGGCATATTAATACCACATTCCTGCATAATTTGGTTAGTATGCAAAGTACAATGTATATATCTAAAAACATCATAATAATAATGAAATTGCACATGAGTTTTGAAACAACAAGAGATTCATTGCTTATTAATCTTGACATACCAAGGTTTACATTTCTCAAATGATCTTTGACTTATGTTAAAATTTTCTATAACTAAATCATCTAGAAATTTTCTATATAATTCTATTTGAGTAATGTCTAAAAGATGTTTTGGATGAGGATCACAATTTTTTGACCCCACCCTTAATTTCAAAACATCTCTAACATTTGATGAAACCTTTGTATTATCATGCCAATATTTTTCAATCAAAGACCTAATTTCATGTCAGACCTTGGGAATCTACCACTAAAAGTCCAACATTGGTTGATTGGATCCTCTTCAATACTTACTCTTCTCTTTGCTACTCTTCTTAAAGTTACAACATGCACATTTAAATATCCACTTGTCTTACTTATCATTCTTTTGCTCACAACTGATTTATTAACTAAAGCAGTTGTTATTGCTCGACGTACTGCATCCTTATCCTTAGATTGACTATTTTTTCCAATAGAACTAATAGCATTAGAAACACTAGACATAACTTGTTCCATTGATGCATCCACCTTTTTGGGTTTTACAAATATGCTTAATTTTTTCATTACTTTTCTCATTTTTGACATTCTCATCAATTGTAATACAAGTTGGCATTGAAATCTAAGAGTTTTTCTATAAAAAAATTGTTTGTACAATCTATTTGCATGGGTTCAAATTTGTCTCCAAGATATCTTACCACGAAGATCCTTCAAAACATTACTTTCAATTAATTTTTTTTTTCATTTTCATGCATACAAGGGGTTTCATTTTCATTTTTTATTGTCTTGTTTGTAGTAGAAGAATTTATCTCAACAATATTATATCCAGGTTGCTTTAAATCATTAATCTCATTATCAGTCAAGGGATTTGAAGACATACCTAGATTCATTCTTATATTTGTATTTTCCATGTTCTTGACATCTTCCACATTTGCATATTTTGCATTCACTTCATCCATATTGGTCTCTTCAATATTCTACTCTTCAATGTTCTCCTTTTCAATGTTCTCTTCAATATTCTCCTCTTCAATATTCTGCTCTTCAATGTTCTCCTTTTCAATGTTCTCTTCAATATTCTCCTCTTCAATAGTTATCGAACTGGATGTTACATCATTCTTCATTTTTTTAATCCTCTCTCTCCCATCTCTTTGTCACTCTTTCTCTCAATGTGCTTCAATTTCTTCAACTATCATAACCTTCCTCTTCTTTTTTGTTGATGTTTATTTGATCCCATGATTACCAAAATGTGTAGATAAAATCAACAAATCAATTCAAGTTGGATCCCTTCTTAAAATTTATGAAATACAAGTAGATGCAGATCCTTTGTTCAATATGATATTTTCTTGATATTTGTTTGATCTCTCCAAGAAATTAAATACTTGTAAAAATTGGATTTTCTACTTCATCCCATCTAAAAATGCTCCTTATGATTGAATCCCTGTAAAAATTGCATAAAATATGTCTCGTTGAGAGCTTGAATTGACACTTTACATATAAAAAGTTATAGAATTCATCATTGTCGGCCATACTGGTAAAAGGGAATGTTGTAGAGTATCTGTCGTACTATGAATTTATGAAAAAAAATAACAGCTAAATAAGAAACAGGGGCTCGTTTTGAAACGGGTACCTATTTCTAATTAATTCAAACCACACACCTGCCAATTTGAATTGGTTTTAGGCTTGGTAAAGGCTTATAAACCCAAGCCTAAGCCTTGGACTTGCAACTAACCTGCAACTAGGAGACCATGAAAACAATAAGAGAAAAAACTAGTTTCACCATTGTGGCTGACAATTTTTTTTTCAGAATTTTTTAACGAAATTAAAAATCATTGTAGATTTGAAAGTCTAGTTTTCAAATATGTAATTTTTTCTAATATTGAACATAATTTTCTATTTATTAATTATTTTCTAAAGAAATAGATTCATAAAATTGAAATAACATACGTTACTATTTTTTAATAACTTTTGATTTTGAAAGTTTCTTGAAAAAAAATTATGTCTGACCAATCTAGATATCATTCTCTACATGATGAAATATTTTTATTTGAATTGATTAGTTTAGTTCAAATTATGTTGTCCGTACATGAGGGGTTTTAAAAAACACTAATTAGAGCCATTAAAAATTAATAAAAAATATTTATCAAAAAATTACAAAAAATATTCTAACCAAAATTCAATATCATGTGCATCTTTCCATAAAAGAAATTAGAAAAATTTCTTTATTTAGGTCAAATTATGTTGGCCGTACACATGCATGCATTGGCAAAAAACATAGGACTTTTAGATAGCCACTTTTTGTACATCCAATAAAAAACCAACTTTCATCATCTGGGTATTAGAAAAAAATAAATATTTGAAAACTAGAAACAAAATACTACATTTCTCATTTTTACATCATCTTAATATTTGATGTGCAAGTGCTTCAAAATTTCACTCCAAGTATGACAAAATTTAAAAAATAGGAAAAACACTTCCACTTTTTGGCCAAAAAGTGTACTCATCTTCTTGCACTTACCCTAGATGCTTTAGAGATAACTAATAAAAGCTCATGTAACTAAAATCTTTAAATTTTGAGAATATGTAGATGACCTAAACCTAGTTAGGGGGATGCTAAAATGTAGGGTAAGGGATAAATGGAAACTAAGAAGGCTAAGTAGTGACGCATAAAGTATGATAAGAAGTTTAAAAAGGCTTAACATTTCATTAACTATAAGTAGTATAAAAAAAACAATTAGAGGGTGATAAATTCATAGGTGAGCCAAGGTGGGGGTGTGAAAAAAGAGGGATACAAGATGGTGAGTTGGAAATAAGTGAGAACAAATTTGTTAGGGATTATATGTGAAGGATCCAATACAAGGAATATTACAACATGATGGGTGACTAGTAGAAAGGAAATCATGAAGAATATAACAAAAATTAAATAAAAATCAAGAAAAATAGGCCATAGTATGTGGGAAAAGAGTGCAATTTTTAGTGTGAGATAGGCGAGGAATAAGAGAATAGGCACTAGTAGCTAAGAAAAACATGAAGGATCTAGAAAGTTCTAAGCTAGGTAAGAAATAGATTAGGCAAACTGTGAAGGCTATAACACAAACTAAAGGTAGAAAAAAGAGAAGAGGATGTAGAGATAGGAAAATTATGAATAGTCTAATGTAATCTATAGAAGGAACACATGTAAGAAAACTATTAAGGGGAGAGCCTAAGAAATGATGTTATTAAAAGAAAATATATGAATATAGAAAAATAAATGACATGTAAGAAATATTTAGGATAGTTACATAAGAGAGACGAATATTAGTGTAAATGTGATGGAAAATTAAAATAAAAGACATCATAGCTCACAACTATCTCAAAATAGTGTCACATACCTCCTTGAGGATAATATTTACATTTTGATCTAATTTATAGCATGTGGGACCATCCCCTTGATCGCAACTTAAATATTTGTAAGAACTACTTATAGGATGGTAGTGATTAAGAATGTAGGGGAAATGTAATGAGAATCCCCAATGTTAGATCTACCATGTGAATTTTGAGTCTTTTATGGATAGTCAATATAGTTTAACCAATACTTAGAGTCTCTCCATAACTAATATGGAATCTCTCTTAGAGGAGATAACTAGTCATTCTAATAATATGAGTCCTGTCTATATTAGTGGTGACATTGAATAGAATCATGATGATGTCCTTAATGGTATCAACACTCATTAGTGTAATGTGTAAAAGATTCATGCCACTAATATTTTCAATCCCCACTAGAAGATGTAGGATATTCTCACACTTCTTGGTCTCTTGATTGTTGGACCTTGGGTTGGTACACTATTATGATACTAGGATAAGTGATCACTAGTTTCTCCTTACAATTGGGTGTAATATGGATAATTATTACTAAATAATGTGATTTGTCCCTAGGGTGATTGGTTCCTCTAATTGTGGATTTCATATATGTGATATTTGAAGGATTGAAACTACTCTATATAGTTTGTGGTAGATGGGTGATGATAGCAAAAGATTCCCTATTCAATAGAAGAGAATGTTCCAATCCTCTCTCCATCCCTAAATTGTTGCCATCTAGAGGTTTTCCATGCATCATTGATAGGATAGAAAATTATAAATAGAATTCCATATTCGTTTGTCTTGTGTACTACTTGAGTTGTGACCATGAATATGTACAATTTCTTTTGAGTGATGGAGCAAAGGAGGATGAATCTTTATTATAGTTGTGAAAGAATGGTATAATTGTTGCAAGTATGGTCCTAACCGGTGTTATCATTGATGTCAACATACCCCTGTTGCAATGATGATAAGGATTGGATGAGTTGTATGTTGAGGATATTGAGAAAATTAGTCCTATCAGGAATAGAGAAGAACAGTGAAGATAGTGGGTGAAGATCCCAGCTAAGATGAAGATCAGAGGATGTGAATCAAAGGGTTTGTAGATATATGTCCTAAGATGATCCAGTAAAGATTTGAGAGGTCCGTATGAAGATCTGAAGAAGGTATGGCCACTTGAGTAAAACTAGTTCTGGCAGATGTTCAGAGGTGACAGAGTAACACAGATAGGTCCGGTGAGATCCAAAAATGCAAAATCTTGTTCTACGGATTTGGTGGAGTGTTTACGAAGTCAATGTGTATTGTCAAATCAATTGGTTCATGGTCTGGAGGTCCACAAGCATCTATTCCAATATGACAGTGATGACAGACTGTGTTCTTGAGGTTCCAGATGAAGGAGAGAAAGAATTCAGTAAGCAGAAGAAGTATGGATGTTCTTAGTGATTCAAGAAAGCTTGTGGAGGTCTTTGGATTTTGTCCAGTTCGTGTTGGTGGTCCACATTGAATATTGAGCTCGTAATTGAAGAATTACTTTTGGATGATGATGTTCTTCCTAAGTTTGGCTGACCAGATGAGTTACACATCCTGCGGATGATCTTGAAGATGTTCTATGAAGAATGGCATATTCCTAAAGGAAGATTGAAATCTCAGATCTGTGTGGCTAACAGGGTGTTGATCCGCGTGAAGTCTTTTTGTAATTAGTCATGTTGTATTTATGTATTTGCTCTGTAATGTATGCCAACTTGGATGATTATCCCAAAGTCAAATGTCTCGTATAAATAAGAGGTAGTGAAGTCATTTAAAAGGGTATCTGGCAGAGATGAGTATGTGGTAGAGAGGAGTAGAGGAGAAGTATTGGGCTTAAATGGAACTGACTCAAGCATGGTGAAGATGCTATTCTTTAGTTCAAGTATGTAATTTTTATTATTTTGTAGACAGTGTGTCTCCTGTAGGCAGTGGGCCTCTTGTGAGCAGTGTGCTCAGGCAGTGAGTCCTAATTGGCATGTGCCATTATGTTCTTCTTATTCTTTTAATAGAGAATACAATCTTGGGTTAGTCACCCCGTGATTTTTCCCTTAACTAGGTTTTCCACGTTAAAATCTTGGTGTCTTATGTGTTAATGTGTTTCTGCTCTTGATTTAATGCATTATGTTTCCATGATTGATTTATTATTATGCTGCTAAACTACAAAGTGGATTTAAGTGATTAATTGGAAGAAAGTTTTGGACAACTGATTCACCGCCCCCTCTCAGTTGTTTGTCCTAAATCTAACAATTGGTATCAGAGCTCAGTTCCTCTAAAAGGAGCTTAACCGCTTGAGGAGATCCAAGATGTCATCCTACAAGAAGGATAGTCTGAGGTTTGATGAAACCAACTTCACTCTTTGGAAAAGTCACATGGAATGTCACTTGCAATGTGAATGCAATATTGGGTCATGGATTCAAAGAAGTATGTTCCTCCACAGAATGGTCCGAGTACCATAGATGAAATTAGAGATGCTGAAAATAATCTTCAGACTAAAGAAGCTCTTCTAAGTGCCTTATCTAATTCAGAGCTGACAAATGTTATTGATCTAAAAACTGCATACAAGATTTGGCAGAAACTAGAACTTCTGCATGAAGGAGACAAGTATGTTAAATGTGCCAAGTTATAGAGTTTGAAAGAAAAATTTAAAAACCTGAAGATGAGAGAAGATGAAAATATCACTACATTTATGCCAAGAGTAAATGAGCTTGTTTGTGGCATTAGATGTACTGGTGGAATCCTGGATGAAGATGAGATTGTTTCCAAAGTTCTCAGATCCCTTCCTGATTCTTACAAGTACAAGGTTGCTGCTATTGAAGAATTTAAATCTTTTTCAAATATCACAAGAGATCAATTGGTTGGTAAATTGGCTACATTTGAATTGGCTGAGTTTGGAGATCCACCCCCAAGACTGAATTTGCATTCAAAGCCAGTGCCTCTATAAAAAGAAAACAAAAGTTTGATTCGGGAGAGAACTCTTCAAAACTATCATGGTATGAAAAAGAAAGAAAAGATTTGGAAGAAGATGAAGCAGAAACTGCTCGACTTGAAGCCCTTATTGCAAAAAGACTGCCAAGAGGATCCGGTAAGTATGAAGGGAAATTGCCTTTTAAATGTTTTAACTACAATAAGATTGGTCACTTTGCCTCAAGATGTCCAAAAAGATTTTTAAGACCAAATCCTAACAGATCAAGATTCCAAAAGAAATGCTACTATGTTCATGAAGATGATGATGATGAAGGAGTAACAGATGATGAATCAGAGACAAGAAACAAATCCAGAAGTGATTGGGTGTTTATTGCCATCAAGGAAGAAGATCCAATGTCCTCTAAATCTGTCAATCATAAAATGGTAGAAAGAGCTCTGGCTGCCCAAGTTGAAAAAGATGATTGGGTCATTGATAGTGGATGCTCCCACCATATGACAGGTGATAAAAATAAGTTCATAGATTTGGAAAGGTTTGAAGGAGGAGTTGTAAAATTTGGTGATAATTCTGCTGGCAAGATCAGAGGTAGAGGAACTATTTCTTTTGATGGAAAGAACAAAACCGGTAATGTACTGTATGTTGAAGGTCTAAAGCACAATCTTATCAGTGTTGGACAATTGGTGGATAAAGGCTATGATCTTAGATTCAAAAATAGAAAATGTAAGATCTTTGAAAGTTCTGGAACAGAGATTGCATCCGGTACTCAAACAAAAGGTAATATCTTCCACTTGGTTGGTACTGGAAAAAGTTGTTTATTTGTTCAAATTGATCAGAGTTGGTTATGGCATAGGAGAATGTGTCATGTGAATTTTGATAACATCATCAAGATAAGAAATACTCAGGTTGTAAGAGATCTTCCAAGATTGGGAAACCTACTAATAGTATGTGCAAAGAATGTTAGTTGGGTAAGCAGAGCAGAGTATCATTCAAAAGTAAGGAACAGTCTTCTACCGGATTATTGGACTTAGTTCATATTGATCTATGTGATCCGGCAAGAATTAGGAGTGTGCAATGTGATCAATACTTCATGTTATTAATTGATAATCATTCCCAAATGATGTGGGTGACTTTTCTGAAAGAGAAATCAGAGGCTCTTGAGAAATTCAAAATATTCAAGGCTATGGTAGAGAATGAAATTAGATTAAACATAAAATGTCTGAGGTCTGATAGAGGTGGAGAATTCACATCCAGTGAGTTCATAGAATTCTGTGAGAAACATGGGATAAAAAGATAGTTGTCTACTCCAAGGACTCCACAGCAGAATGGAGTAGTGGAGAGAAAGAACCGGACCATCCAAGAAGCATCTAGAACCATGATGATGGAAGCAAATGTTCCTCAAATCTATTGGAGAGAAGCTGTTAGCACTGCAGTCTATACTCTTAATCAAGTACAAATCAGAAGCAATACCAGTAAGACTCCTTATGAACTTTGGTTTGGCATCACTCCCACTGTGAAGTATTTCAGAGTCATTGGTAGCAAATGTTACTGTTATCTCCCAGATTTGCACCCTTTCTGCAGTTATCAAACTTCAGCAATCTGGAGTAACATAGGAATGATCTCTAAGTGTGGGACTTTGCTAAATGAGATCAGACCTCCGAAGAAGGTTGGCTTCCTTAACTGGTTATCACTTAAAACTACTAAATCTTAAGAGGAAAAGGGAGAAGGAATGCTTTAAAATGAAGGATGAAACTAAAAGCTTGAAAACAAAGGGTGATTCACCAAGTTTAATAAAAGAACCCTCACAGTATTGAGAAAATGCATAGCATAACCAAATATAGTAAGCAGACATACACAGATTCAACTGATCCTAGCAAAGGTGAGAAACAAGATGATTGAAAGGAACAATACGTTCACAGGAAAGCATATGCAGATTCACACTAAACTAAAACTCAGTCCAAAGAGGCAAAATAACTTGCATATATTTAATGGGAAGGCAAAGTTACAGTAGTAGAAAGCTCTATTTGGAAATAGAAAAGCCTCAATGCTAAAAAAATTTCCAACCTTATTTACAACTCTCGAATGCATAGATATAGCATTCCAAGAAATACCCTAAGTCGGTTACAAAAAATTGCTCTATTAGCTGTAACAGAAAATATCTCCCTCTTAATGACTATCCACCTGCAAGAAGTTATGGTGCAGAAGATCTGGAACTGGGGACGGTGGAAGATATTCTGGGCATTAAATGCGGGCAGCTTCAATGGTTATCTTCAACAAGGAATATATGAAATATCTAAAACATGGCGGTTTAAGAGATATTTCTAGTCATTAATGCAAGCTGCTTCATCTTTGTGTAGCAATAAATGCAAGAAATATCTCTATCTGCTCAAAATGGTCGCTGAAATGTCCAATCGCCCAAAATATGCAAATCCAGATTTGAATTTAAAAAGTGAGAGTATCCCCTTGAAATCCTTGCCAAATGGAAGAGGAGGCAAAAATAAGCACTTTTGCCTCTTGCAGCATGTGAAAATTTGCTAGAATGGAGGAGATACAGGCGGTCAAAGTTTTGGTCAACTACTCATATATATCACTTTGCATCTATGTATATATCGCTATCTGAATCAGCCTTTGCATGTACAAAGCACCTATATGTATCAGGCTGCAAGATGTCCTCCAGTCGAGCCACCGATGTACGAAAATTCCTTGTATATCCCTTTGCTTTTGGCACCTAAACGACCCTTTAAAATTGCCCTGTGTATATGCATTTGAAATTGCATACAAATGCGGGCCTTTACCTTTTGAATCAGGCCTTGCATCACCTGCCACGTGGCACCACTTGATTCACCGCTGAGCTGAAACTGAGAAGCATCGTTGGAAACCTGTATCCTCCTCCATTGCATATTTTCCTTGTATATCGCATATACAATGTGCATATACAAGGTGTGGACTTCAAAGATCATCAGCTGCATTTGATTTTCATTCGGATCCAGACCTTGTATCTTTTGTTCTTTGTATATGTCCCTTGTATATTGCATATACAATCACAACATACATGCAAGTCGCGGACTCCAGCGCTGAATTCATCAAATTTGACTTCCCATTCGGGTCTGCCTTGCATATCGCCGATGTATCTTTCTTTTGTATATCACATATACATGCAAAATATACAAACCACGAAACTTAGCAGACTATCAACTGGAATGTATGCTCCCTTTAGATCTGGTTTGTATATTATGAATGCATATTTGATTGTATGTGCAAACATACAATCACAAATATACAAGCGGCGGGCTCCAGCTTTGAATCACTTTCCCTTGTATGTTGACTTTGCACAAGACTCCTTGCATCTGTTCCTTGTATGTCCTTCACTTGTATATCACTGCTGATGTACATTCAATTGTTGCATATGCATTTGCCCCTTTGTATGTTTTCCTTGTATGTTGGCCTTGTATGTTGGCCTTGTATCTTTGACTTGTATGTGTGAACATACAATCACATATATACAAGCCACTGTTTCGATATACATTGGCCTTTGAATGTTCTGCCTTTGCATGTGGCGAATGTATATTTCACTTGCATCTCGCACATACAAAGCCCTTTCACTGTAGCGAATGCATGTCGGCCTATTTGTATATGTGCCTTGTACATCCCCAACGTATGTCGGACATACATTCACCTTTGTATCTCGCATATACAATGCGACTTGTATGTAAGATACAATCGCATTGTGCATTCAGCGGACCCCACCAATTACATCTTTGGCCTTGTATGTTGACTTGTATATCGGCTTTGTATATGCGAACATACAACTTGATATACATTCTCCCTTTTGCACATTGAACCTTGCATATTTGCCGATGTACAAAGGCTTTTGTATGCATTTATTTGTATGTGTCCGATGCATGTTTTGCTTGTATATTTAACCCATTGTATATCGGCTTTGTATGTGCAAACATACAAAGCGAAATATACAAGCCACTGTTACAATTACCTCACTATATCGTACATGCATATCTCCTTGTATCTTTGGCGAAAGTCCTTTGTATGTTCTATCAATGTACATTGCAAAATGTACATTCATTCTTGTATGCTTGCCGATTGCATCTAGCCTTTTGCATATTGCGAATGTATGTTCCAAACATACAATGACGAATGTACATTCAAAAATGCATATTGAAATACAAGCATGAAACTAAGAAATCCCAGCGATAGAAAATACTTGAAGTTAAAAGATTTCTGGGTTTTTCTGGGTTTTTTGCAAAGATTCTGAAAGTGAGATTTTTGAGATTTTTTGACAAGGGATAGCATAAATATTTGAAAGATTTAAGCCTGCAGGGACATTTCAAAAGGATTTTCAAGGAAAATGTAAGGTGAACTGTTTGGCTCTGGACAGAGGAAAATAGGTCAATAGTTACATTAAAAGAGATGAAGATCTAGGCAAATTTGATTCTAGAAGTGATGAAGGAATATTCTTGGGTTATTCTACTCAAAGCAATGTATACCGGTGTTATAACAAGAGATTAAGAAAGATTATAGAAAGTACAAATGTGAAGGTTGATGAAGGTATTGAAAAAACCTCAAGGTTTTATGATTATGATGAAGATGATCAGAATGATGTTCTGGTCCAAGGAGTCCAAGCCCCTTCTGAAACTCAGATCCAGACTGATCTGGTGAATCAGGGAGAAGAGATAAGTTTGAATGAACCTGTTCAAGAAACAGAAGTGCAAGAAATTCCTAAAGTTCCCAGGTATGTAAGATTGAATCACTCTGAAGATCAGATCATAGGTGATAAAAGCAAAGGTGTTCAAACAAGAAGAAAGATTGCTCAAGATTCAGAAGAGTATTGTCTGATTTCAAAGATTGAACCAAAGACAATGAATGAAGCATGCAATGATGAAAATTAAACTAAAGCAATGGAGGAAGAGCTGATGTAAATTGAGAAAAATCACACTTGGGATCTTGTTCCCAGACTGAAAAACAAGAATGTGATTGGAACCAAATGGGTCTTTCAAAATAAACTGAATGAAGATGGTGAAGTAGTCAGAAACAAAGCCAGATTGGTTTGCAAGGGTTACTCTCAAGTAGAAGGAGTTGATTTTGAAGAAACTTTTACTCCGGTGGCAAGGATTGAAGCAGTCAGATTATTTCTTGCCTTTGCTACCTTCAAGGATTTCAAAGTATATTAGATGGATGTCAAGTCTGCCTTCCTAAATGGTGACTTGGAAGAAGAAGTATACATTGAGCAACCAGATGGATTCCAATTGTCTGATTATGGTGATATGGTCTGCAAGTTGAAGAAAGCACTGTATGGACTCAAACAAGCCCCAAGAGCCTGGTATGAAAGATTGGATAATAATCTTTTGAAGATTGGTTTCAACAAAGGTATTGCTGATAGTAACTTGTACTTCAAAATTGATCATGAAAACTTCTTAATTGTTGAAGTGTTCGTTGATGAAATCATTTTTGGAGGAAGAGATAGTATGTGCAAAACTTTTGCAAATCAAATGAAAAGTGAATTTGAGATGTCCATGTTTGGGGAAATAAATTTCTTTTTGGGTCTACAAATCACTCAAACAAAGAAAAGAATCTTCATTTCACAGACCAAATATGTGAAAGAATTGTTGAAGAAATTTGGGATGGAAGACTCAAAACCAATGAGTACTCCCATGGCAACCGGATGTAAATTGAGCAAAGATGATGACTCTCCTAAAGCTGATCAGAAAAAGTACAGGTCAATGATTGGAGGATTATTGTATCTCACTCAAACTAGACCTGACATTATGAATGTTGTTGGTCTTGTTGCTAGATTCCAAGCTGATCCTAGAGAATCTCATGTCATGGCAATCAAGAGGATTTTTAGGTATCTAAAAGGGACAATTGAGTATGGTTTATGGTATCCTAGAGATCATGATTTCTCTCTTCATGCATATATAGATGCGGATTGGGCAGGAGATGTGGATGACCAGAAGAGTACCAGTGGTGGAGCATTCTTTTTGGGGAAGAGATTAGTTTCTTGGCTGAGCAAGAAACAAGAGGCAATATCTCTATCCACTGCAGAAGCAGAATATATTGCAGCAGCAGGAAGTTGCACTCAAGTATTATGGATGAAGCAAATGTTAAGAGGCATCAGAGTGGAGTATGAGGAACCTATCACAATATTCTGTGATAATTCAAGTGCAATAAATATATCAAAAAATCTGGTGTTGCATTCAAAGACAAAACATATATCCATCAAGTTTCACATTTTGAGAGAGCAAGTGAACAAGAATGAAGTCAGATTAGAGTTTGTACCTTCCAAGGATTAGATTGCAGATATTTTTTCTAAACCTCTACCTAAGGACTCTTTTGAATATCTTAGGGAGAAGTTAGGGGCTATTACCCCTCCGGTTTTGAATTAAGGTGCATTGATGTGCATTAGTCCGGTGGATCTCACAGTCATATCTTGTGGTCTGGATTGATGATGGGAAGCTGCTACTCAGGGGGAGCAGCTGGTATGATTCTGAAGTTGCAAGTATGTGCCCTTTGCCATTGATGTCAAAGGGGGAGAGAAGACATGTGAAAAACAAGTGGTTGTTAATCAAAGGGGGAGCAGTAAAGGAAGAAAAGACATGTAAATGGTTGTTGTTGAAGAGAAGTTCTTGTCTTGATAGTTAAAACAATTTTTTACATCATATGTTGCCATCAATGACAAAGGGGGAGATTGTTGCAAGTATGGGCCTAACCGGTGTTGTCATTGATGTCAACATACCCCTGTTGCAATGATGATAAGGATTGGATGAGTTGTATGCTGAGGATATTGAGAAAATTAGTCCTATCAGGAACAGAGAAGAACAATGAAGACAGTGAGGTGAAGATCCTAGCTAAGATGAAGATCAGAGGATGCGAATCAAAGGGTTTGTAGATATATGTCCTAAGATGATCCAGTAAAGATTTGAGAGGTCCACATGAATATCTAAAGAAGGTATGGCCAGTTGAGTAAAACCAGTTCTGGCAGATGTTCAGAGGTGACAGAGTAACACAGATAGGTCTGGTGAGATCCAGAAATGCAAAATCTTGTTTTGCAGATTTGGTGGAGTGTTTACGAAGTCAATGTGAATTGACAAATCAATTGGTTCATGGTCTGGAGATCTGCAAACATCTATTCCAATATGACAGTGATGATAGACTGTGTTCTTGAGGTTCTAGATGAAGGAGAGAAAAATTTCAATAAGCAGAAGTAGTATGGATGTTCTTAGTGATTCAGGAAAGCTTGTGGAGGTCTTTGGATTCTGTCCAGTTCATGTTAGTGGTCCGCATTGATGATTGAGCTCGTAATTGAAGAATTAATTCTAGATGATGATGTTCTTCCTAAGTTTGGCTGACAGGATGAGTTACACATCCTGTAGATGATCTTGAAGATGTTCTATGAAGAATGGTGTGTTCCTAAAGGAAGATTGAAGTCTCAGATTTGTGTGGCCGACAAGGTGTTGATCCGTGTGAAGTCTTTTTGTAATTAGTCATGTTGTATTTGTGTATTTGCTCTGTAATGTATGCCGACTTGGATGATTATCCCAAAGTCAAATGTCTTGTATAAATAAGAGGTAGTGAAGTCATTTAAAAGGGTATCTAGCAGAGATGAGTATGTGGTAGAGAGGAGCAGAGCAAAAGTATTGGGCTTAAATGGAACTGACTCAAGCATGGTGAAGATACTATTCTTCAGTTCAAATATGTAATATTTATTATTCTGTAGACAATGTGTCTCCTATAGGCAGTGGGCCTCTTGTGAGCAGTGTGCTCAGGTAGTGAGCCCTAATTGGCATGTGCCATTTTGTTCTTCTTATTCTTTTAATAGAGAATACAATCTCGAGTTAGTCACCCTGTGGTTTTTCCCTTAACCAGGTTTTCCACGTTAAAATCTTGGTGTCTTATGTGTTAATGTGTTTCTACTCTTGATTTAATGCAATATGTTTCCATGATTGATTTATTATTATGCTACTGAACTACAAAGTGGATTTAAGTGATTAATTGGAAGAAAGTTTTAGACAACTGATTCACCCCCACTCTCAGTTGTCTGTCCTGAATCTAACAATAATATCTATGTCTATATTAGACTATGAATTATTAATATTATTATATGAAACATTTCAAAGTAATTTATCTTCCTTGTCGTCATACATGGGAGCTAATGCAATCATGTGAAACCCATTATCTAAGGACTACTCTTCTTATGATTTTTAAGTTTGTTAAATTGGCAATAGCTCAAAATGTGAATAGATGATTGCGAATAACATTATTCGATTAATGTGTTTTAGCTATATAGGAATTGACTATTTAAATATTGTCTATACTATATATCCATCATCATAATTTTGGTAGGGGTGACTTTAATGCTACAAATGTAAATGGAGGATTGTGCATGACATGATTTGATTAATATATATTTTGGTTGCATAGGAATTGGATATCTAAGCATCATGTACAATTTACCCATCATTATAATCAATAATGAAGAGTTCAATATTGCAAATGTGAACGGAGGATTATCCATGGAATGATTTGAATAATATATTGTTTGGTTGTATAGAAGTTGGCTAAGTATAATCTATAGTGTAACCATTAACATAATCAATAGTAATGGGTTCAATGCTACAAAATGTGATGGAGTATTATGCATGTAATGCTTTAATTAATATATCTTTTGGTTGTATAGGAATTAGATATTCAATAGATCTTTTCAAAACATGGGATTTAACTTTGATTTATTCGGTATGTTCCTTATTTTGAAATCTTGGCTAATGACTAGGTTGCAATTTGTTACTGATGTATTATGACAAATCAATATTATTAATATTTATTTCCAATTCATTAGGATCATAATTGTTAGATTCAAGAAGGTTAGCATACATACATGACTATAAAATCAAGATGACCACTGACAGGCTATCATGAGGTCCTAACACTTTAGTTGAAAAATATATCAATCATGTCGGTTGGGTAGTGTCTAAAGGCTGTATGCAATAGGGGATATTTTTGGACATCTCACTTAGTGCAAAATTTCTGAATTTTTGAAAAGTTTGAAAATATAAATTAAACTAGAAAGCATGAAATTGTTTAAGCTAGAAAGCATTCAAATCCCTATTCTAGAAAGCATGTAAACTATCTAAGAATCAATACTTGTAGTTTAACTATGAAATTAAAACAAAGGCAACTGACTACTAACAACTAACTACTAATTGAAAGTACATCTAACATCTTTTAATCAATAGCTAACAACAATTTTATGAACAGAGTGGATGCTCCGAAAATTTCAAGCAAATAAAATTTAGAGATCATTAACTTAAAAACACAACTTGTAGGGGACAAACAATAGAACTAAACACAAAGTAACATTTATCTAAATATAACATGCACATAATAGAAATAACAACATTAATGATAAAAATACTTATCTACTCTATGATCCCTCAAGTGGCCAGCTCTTGGGCATTCCTACTATTAGTTTAAATCACATGTGGTACTTTAACAACTTCAAAGTAAATCCCATTCAAAAGACTTCCATTACTCAGAATCAGATTACTCCCAACAAATTACTCAGAACAATACTGGCGATATTCATTCATTCATATCATAAAAAGTGTAACAATACTAAGAAGATAACTGAACGGTATTTAGAATATATCATAACAACATATCCTTGTTTTGAGCAACTACATATATATACTGCACTACTACAAAATCCTAATTTTTAGATGGTAGGTAAATGCCATTGAAAAAGTCTTAAACAGAATTACAACTAATCGGTGTTCATGACATAAAACATAATAAAGTCTTTGAGTGGAGCCATAAAGTCTCAAATAGTCTTAACAGAAAATAACTGAATGCTTTAAAAGAAGGCTTCCACTATGCATGCCTAAATTTCTGGTGCCCCAACTTCCGGCGCTCTGACTTCAACCGCTTGAAGTCCACTCCTTTCATAGGCCATGCATATGTCCTACACAATTACTCAAAGTCTATACCATTATATCAAGATTAGTAGCTAATTCTAATCAATTTGAGAAATAAAGATTCATACATCATTTTATCAAAAGTTGTCAATTATTGCTTCTAAAAAAAAACAAATTGGCATGGTTGGGGTGGTTGGCAAGAACAAAGAGGGGTATTTATCTCATCATAAGAATGAGGTTGTTTATACCTCATCAACCACTATATGACATATGACCAATATTATAGTAGGACATTTTCCCCCTTGGTAATCATGGAATGGTATGAAGTTACTAAATTCTATTATGTGGGTATCTTAAAGAATTCACTTTCAAAATTGCTTAAAGTTCCAAGGGTTGATCTCACCTTGGATGATAGAGGCAATACCAAAATGTATAAAATTAAATCATTGGCATATGATGGATGCAATGAATTGCATTTTATGGTTCCAAGAATGACTAAATAGGATTAAAAGAGGGGTAGTTAAAATGATAATTTTTGTTATCTAATTCCTTGAAAAAAACCTTGACATACTAATGTCGTATTATTTCTAGAGTACGATTTGAAAAAATGATACAAATTATCAATAGTAATTGAAATAATTTATTATTTTGATTAAAAGAAAGCATACAAAAGAACATCTAAAATAAAACAATGTCATCCATTCTATTACATAGATAGATGAATAAAACTAGGAGTTGCATTCATAGATGATTCGTCATGAAGTTACATATTTATCTAAACACATTTAATTATATTATAGAGAGTGGATTTTTCAACTTCCTTTATTTCAAGATTACTACTCCTACTCAAGATCATAGGTAAGAGCAAGCTAATTCTGGAAAATTGAAGGGGCTCGAATGTTCATGTTTTACTAGAAAACAAAATATCTAGTTGAATTGGATAGTCAATTCAAGATAATTGCACACTCAAACTTTGAAGACACTTCAAAAACAATAGTTGTAGCCCTATGTTTCTAAACCACTAAGAATTTTTGGATTGATGAAATTTAAGTGGGTAAAGCAATTGAATTTTAAGGAGATGCATATCTTTTTAAAGAAGAATAATGGATAAGTAAGCATTCCCCAACTTTGTTTTTTAGTCCCTACCTTATAGGTGGGAGACTAATGTTTTCGATGCGCTGCTCCCTATTAATCCTTTCATCAGAAATCATGCCACAAATGTTTATGCTATAGTTTGAGGGATTATTATTTTAATTTTTTATTAATATGGAATTTAGGTTTTTTTTGCAATTTTCTCATTGGCTGTTGGTATTTTCCTCAGGGTTTTGTATTTTTAGAATTGATTTTTTTTTGTATTAATTGATTTGTATCCTAATGTTTTGTTGCTATTGGAAATATTTCATGACTTTGTAATGTTCTTTGATATAGTTTTCTTCGCACCCAGTGTTTCTGTTGACGTGTGGTGTTCTAATGAGGACATTATGCATTTATTTCATTTATTGTGAATAGACTAGACACTACAACAAAATAGGTAATTAGCACCTAAAATAGTGCCAGAATTTAGTGCATTTGAGTTCATGAATTAGACACTTCTGCCGGTGCAAAACTCGACACCAAAATGCGTGTTCACTTTGGCACTGGATTTAGTGCCAGGTTTAGCACCGGGTTTAGCACCAAGTTTAGTACCGAGTTTAGCGCGGGATAACATTGGGTTTAGCAACAGGTTTAGTGCTGGATTTTGTTGCTTCCAGTTTGGCTTCCGATTTTGCTTCTGGTTTTGCTTCTTGTGTTGCTTCCAGGTTTGCTTCCAAGATTGCTTCCGATTTTGCTTTCAGGTTTGTTTCCATTTTTTCTTCCAATTTTACTTCCAATTTTGCTTCCAAATTTGCTTCTGGTTTTACTTCCAGTTTTGCTTCCAATTTTGCTTCTAGTTTTGCTTCTAGGTTTGCTTCCAGTTTTGCTTCCAGTTTTGCTTCCAATTTTGCTTCCAGTTTTGCTTCCAATTTTTCTTCTGGTTTTGCTTCCAGGTTTGCTTCCGATTTTGCTTCTAGTTTTGCTTCCAATTTTGCTTCTGGTTTTACTTCTAGTTTTGCTTCCAATTTTGCTTCCATTTTTGCTTTCAGGTTTGCTTCCGGTTTTGCTTCCAGTTTTGCTTCCAATTCGGCTTCTAGTTTTGCTTCCAATTTTGGTTCTGATATAATGTCACTTGTTGCTTCCATTTTTGTGTCTTTTGTTGCTTTTAATATGGCTTCTATTATTGCATCTTTTGTTGCTTCTAAAATTGCTTCCATTATTACTTCTTTGTTTGCTGCCTGAATTGCTTCTATTTTTGCTTCCTAGATAATGCCAAGTTTTGCTTCCAAGATTGCTTCTGGTTTGCTTCTAGTGTGGCTTCCATTGTTGCTTCCTTTTTTGCTTCTAAAAATGCTTCTTGTTTTGCTTACATTTATTAACTTAATATGTTTTATTTCAATTTAATTAGTTAAATATATCATGCCTCTTAAATAACTCATATGATTATAGAGTAAGTAATTTAATTATTTAACTCATATGATTAAATAACAAGATAATTATTATAACATGATCATCATCTATAATTAAAACAAGTGAGTCAAATATCTATAATTTAATTGAATTTGACAACATCCATCCTGAGCAGTAAATTAAAATCATCATACGTAATAAATATCTATCCAAAAATTATCGACCACTTTCAATATATATAAATTGACAAGTCAATACTGATAAGATCATCATCATATATAACTAAAACAAGTGAAAGTCAAATATGCCAGTAGATCAATAACATGTCAAAATGATACATGTGCAACAATTGACATAAGTCAAAATGATATATGTACAAATGATATAAGTAAAAATAATAAATTATGTAACTCAAAATGATACAAGTCAAGATGATACATGTCCAAATGATATAAGTCAAAATGATACATAAATTTATGATACAACTCATTAATATGGTACTGCAGGCCATGAAAATGATACATATGATAGTAACCATGAAAAGAGGCATCATAATGATATATCAGCAATGATCCATGATGCAGTCTATATGATCATGAATGTCATTGGCTACTACCAGCAACTGCCTCATCATCATCATCACAATCGTGATCATCATCATCATGATCATCATCGTTGTCATCATCATCATCATCGGCCTCGGTGTCTTCTGTATTTGTGTCATCATCATCCTCTTCCATGTGATCTATACCAAAACCAACATAATCTAGATCTATATCATGAGGATCATCTTGATCTTCTCAAAGACCTGTGTTCTACAAAAAAAATATTTAAAATGAAAAGTTATTATTTATTTCATCCAATAATTTATTTTTTCTGTTATATATCTAATATTACAACATATGAAATGAAACCATAATCATATTACATCATATCAAAGTGCACATATCATAATAAAATTTCAAAAAAGTTACAGCTAATATGTCATTCCAATGATGTAAAACATGCAACAATTCTAATAAACGTTAGTAAAGATCATAAAAAAATTTGTTATACAATTTAACTATCAACTGTAAATTCTATTACATAACCTTAAGTGCCACAAATTGCTTGGTCCATGTATGTTCTTTTTCACTAGTAATCTAATAACCTGCATTAGACAGAAACAGGAGAGAGTTTTTAAGTAGTAGTTGATTAAATTCTCTTACATGTCATTAAGGAATGCACAATTTTTTTCAATAATTATTTATCTTAAGGTTCATGAGTAACCTTAAGATAAAGGTCTATTTTGTTTGAAAAAAAAAATGAAGTTAGCAATATGTTATCTGATCGATTTTAGAAAGAAAAAATGTTAGCGGGAATAGGGCAAATTTGGGGATTTAGAAAGAAATATGAAGTTTAGAAGATAGCCATCATGGGCAAGGAGGTCAACCATGCACACATAATGATCAATTGCAGGTGTAATGCAATAAGGGTTACAAATGTTATTGAAGTATGTACAACTCTCATCCACTAAACCCGCATGGCTGCATGCACCTAGAATACAAGCAAAGCTTACAATGTTAGGATATGTTCCAGAGTGCTTAATTAATTCAAAGATTTTGAGAGTGTCCTTGCAAAATCCATTTTGTGCATATCCTGTAATCATTGCATTCCATGAGATGACATCTCTTTGAAGAATTCTGTCAAATAGTTCATGTTTTTTGTCTATGATTCCATATTTTGTGCATATCTTGCAATCATTGCAGTCGATGAGACCACATTTCTTTGAGGCATTTTGTCAAACAGTTCACGTGCCTTGTCTATGCTTCCACATTTTGCATACATGTCTAACAAGGTAGTTGCAACTAGAACATCTGACAAAATTCCTCTATCCTTTATGTATTGATGGATGTCCACACCCTATTCCAAAGCTCCCATTTTGACACAGGCAGCCCGAGGATGCTAGCAAAGGTTGTGGAATTTGGATTTACACCAACCAATTGCATTTGCTTTAAAATTTCTAAAGCCTTTTCAATAAATCCATTTTGTGCATATCCTGCAGTCATTGCAGTCCATGAGACCACATTTCTTTGAGGCATTCTGTCAAATAGTTCACATGCCTTGTCTATGCTTCCACATTTTGTATACATGTCTACCAGGGCAGTTGCAACTACAACATCTAACAAAGGAGGACTTAAGCATTCAGAAACCTAACCATGCCACCTTGTGTGGATTTGATGAATGGCTTGTAGCCATCAAATCTAATGAACTCTTAAATAATGTCTTCCTTAATCTGGACCAGCAATGTAGAGACAGTCCTCTATATCCATCCCCTTGGCAGTCTCAAGGGCCACCTTGAGACAAAAAATGCTAATGTACTATTATGACAATTATGATTGCCCTCCATCATTTCATTGTGCACTTGAAACTTGAGATGAGGATTGGGGAGGTCTCCATTGGTATTTTGTTGTAGACAATTTAGGAATAGCAGACCCCCATCTTATCAATAAGGAAGATTATATAAATCTTGAATAAAACAAGAAAAACCTCATGACTAGCTTGCATGTTAGCAAATTGACTATGACAGTAGTAAGGTTAGTCAATAATTTCCACACGTTTATATTCAATCTTTGGATCATTAGGGGGGTAAAATCATGGAAAATACTCATGGCAAGATCTTTAAAATAGGCATATTCAACTTCAAGCATTTCTGCAGACCCTGGGAAGGTGGATGTAAACTTAGTGACTATAATTACCACCACAAAGACTATCCCCTTTGTGACTATGACAAGGTAACACTGTCATGCTCTTTATGACAATCCCTTCTCCAATGGGTGATGGCCTAATAACATTTATCTCCTTTGTGATTTCAATGCCTCTCTAATGCACTATCATAGGAGTCTTGATAGTGCTTATGTATCAGTGAAGAAGGCTTCCAACAAATCCAAAAGGAGGGCTTAAGATTACATACAAAGTCGTAGCCTTCATACCCTAGTCACATATCACCCCTCTAAGAAGACCTCAAGACTTTATGGGTTCCAAACATAACACAAACCCAGTCCTATATGACTATCACTACCCTAGGTCCCTCAAAATTCTTATATCAACCTTCCCTTGGTTGGCAAGGGTCTTGAAACTCCATTGTCCCTGCTAGTCTGAACTTGGAATGGTCAATATAATGATTCTACTACAATGCATAGTTAGGGCTACACTAAGTCCTACCTACCCTAAGGAAGTCCTACCCACACCTAAACTATGATGTATCCATGATCTTATCAAGCATGATCTTATGATAGTGTTTGGACTGAACCTGTATAGTTTTAGGGCATTCACACATCTCAGTTACAGTGTGTTGTGTGAGGAATTATTACTAAATCGTTGCTACCATGCACATAAACTATACACATATATGGAGACTGTAATATGACATTATTGTGATGGAATTCTACGTTGGAATGAAATCTAGGCCTTAGACCATTTTAAATTGATTCTTTGTAAAAAAATCTGATATGAGAGCCATTGTGTTCTCGAATACCATTCCACCAGCCTGTGGACCTAGTGCAAGGTGTGCAACAAGTCTAAGAAGCAACAACATCCTTCTTTCTGTCATACTAAGAACCACAAAATAATGGATTTAAATAATGGAAGATATATAATTGATACATTTAATGCATCTTCCATGCAAGCGAGTTTAAAACTGAAGATTTGGGTGTAGGAGAGGGCTTTTGAATAAATGTTCATTAGAAAAGAAAGAAAACAAATAGTTTTGAAATGGAAAAAATAAAAATCACAAATTCTAAAGGTTTCCATATTCTGCTAAGCCCTTCTTTATCCACACATCTACTTGGAGTGTGTCGGAACTGATTTTGACTGTACAAAATCTAAATCAAAATAACCTATTCTTGCCATCTTCCCATACTTGTATTGCAAAATGCAAAATAATAAATCCGCTCAATTGATGCCCTAACCCTAATAATCTCGCAACATCCCCATCATTACCCTCCAAAAAGAATAAAATTATTTAATTTGACTTAAGGATCCTTTAGAAGTCATAAAGCAAAATATCACTGGGAGAATACCATGTCAGGAGGACTCACTTTAACGTCTCCCTGATAGCTCGATGTGATAAAGTCAATTTTTATTTCGCTGACATCAGAAAATCAAGGAGATAAAATATATCGAAGAGACTGAAGGATATCGGGAAGACTAAATCATACGTGTCTTCGATACCCCGATAACATCAAGCACATCGAAGGGACTGATACATATCGGCGTGACACTTAAATATGTCCCATCGATACAACGATATCCAAGTGTAAAAGCATTTCGAGGGGACTTGAGGATATTGAAGGGACATAATCTCTGGTCTCGCCGATACAACGATAAAGGGCATTTTCAAAGGAAATAAAAAGGGTTCTATAACATATAAAACGATATCAGTAGGACATAATGGTATCGATATGACATTATCAGAGGTCACTCTGATACCCTGATGAATGGTGAAATAATATCGAGGAAGGAAAAGGGTGACCATCCCGATAAATTGGTGACATGACTATTAGATATCTATCAAATGACCCCCAATTCAAATGAATTAATTGATCTTGAATCAATATTGAATTTGACACATATACGCCATCAATGAATCAGAGCCGAAAGAATTAATCTCTAAAAGATTTTTAACAGGTGGGGAAAATTGAGGAGATGAAAGATAGAAAAGGGCAAGTTGCAGAACAAGGAAAGCTCGTCTAAGTAACTACTCCAGACCTAACTTTGAGATTACAGGGTACAATTCAATTGCATATTCATAAACACATGAAACCATGGAAAGTATGATTGAAAACCCTAAGAAGAGACAGAAAAATAGAAGATAGACATCTAAACCAAGACTTGATAGAACAATGCACTGGGTCTAGGCAGAGGTCTAGAAGAAATGCCCAATTGAATCCACATGCTGAAAAAATCGAAGATAGTAACAGACATGTAGGAGATTCATGGACCCCCATTAGAGGATATGACCTATTTATATACCACTACAGGAAAATGCATAGACACAGGCCAGTCTCTAATCCATGGAGGATGAACTTGGGGAAGTTAGTAGTGCCAAATGTGTTTGTAAATGTAGAATTGCTCAAAATGTTTGCAGATAACTATAACCCCCAAACCCATATGATTGAGCTAAAGGATGGGTTAGGGTTTATTCCTATCACCTAGGATTATATCTCAATGGTTTTTCAATTAGACACGAGCTTTGATATGGTATTCAGGATCAAGGACTTATTAAATGAATACCAAAATCTGAGTAACACCTATAACAGATGGAGATTACTGTTTCATAGGCCTTGGGATGAAAGTAATCATCTTAGAGTGTTTTTCAAGAGAGGAGGATCCCCCTTATTCAGTTGAATTGTTTGAACCATATTTTAGATATACCTATTATTCTGTCTGTCAAGTATTGGGTGTGGATGCCCCTGCATATATGGATATAGCTCCAATGGTTTTAGCTGCTGATATACAAAGCCCAGATGCCAGAACATCAGACTATGCTGAATATCTCTCTAATAATATTCATAATGATTTAAAAGCTATAAAGGAGAACAAGAGGGATTTTAGGTTTAAGCATTATTCTTTGTTTATGCATCTTGTGTTATATGAAGGGAAAAATTTGAGTTTATGGGATGAATCTCTTAGGGTTAGAGATCTAGATAGAAAGGGAGATATCAAGCCAGTACAAATTTGGACAATTGTATGGAATAGAAAATGTGATCGATCATATTATTTATACTTTGAGGAATATTTTGTAAAGGCTATATATGCTCTGTTTGGTCACCCATGCAGTTATAATTTGTCACCTGATATACACAGATTTCTTAGGCCTAAGGATATGGATAAGAGTAAGAAAATCAATCACAATTGGGGTGATTGTTATGTATACAGGGATTGTATAAATATAAGAGTTTTTGGATATGAAGGAGCACCATTTTTGCTCCCAAAAACTTGCCATGATAGACTGACATATTTAGAGATTGTTAGGCAGTTGGCCTGTTCTAATTTCATGCACTTGAGGAAACACAATAAGCAATATTTCATGCTAGGTACCCTGTGTTTTGGGGATTTTAATGCCTTTTCTGAGAAAGGGTATGAAGAAATTGAAAAGAGATTAGATTATTTTGGGCTACCTAGAGGAAATGCCAGGGAAAAGTTTGACCCTGAACACTTTATAAATCATGTCAACATGAATCATAAGTTAAAGAAGTATCAGCATGTTCTATTTGTAGATGATGATCTGATCAAAAATACTGATGAAGCTTTTGCAGTTGAAAGGAGATAGTTGTATCATATGGTCATGATAGCTGAGGCTTGGAGGGTAGCCCAAAACCCCAATTATAAAGGAGCCCTTCCAGAAATAGATGATCTAATTGACAAATTGAGTATGCTGGTTTCAAAAGCACAATAATTGATTGTAGATGTCCCACCTAAGCTTTTTAAAAGTAAAGGTAGAAAATTTAGGGAAACATAAGCTAGATATGATACTCCTTTGAGTCACCTATCTCCTCAACCTACGCCTGATATCAATTTTTCTATGGATACTAGCTTTGCAGAAGATGAGGGATTAGAAGGTGAGGATGAGACTATGTAAAGTTTTGAACCCGTGATTGACAAATATGACCCTCCTATGGACATAGAAATAGTCAATACATAATCCCTTGATGAACTATTAGAGGATATGAGACATATGGCCAACCAAAAATTTGTCTCAGATAAAGATTTTATAAAAACCCTTGAGTTTAAAACATTTCTCTATGTATTCAAAGGCAAAAAGGCTAGGGAAAAGATGAAGGATATTTCTCCTGAGGTACAAAGTGAAGTGTTGAATGAACTCGAAAAAGAAATTGACAAATCGATGGATAACATTGTTGGGAATTAAGGTGTCTCAACCTTTGTAAATTCCTAATGTTGTATTTATTTATCCCATGTTGAGTTGGCATAGTCAGCACCTTGTGTATATGCAGCAGGGTAAATTTTGGTGACTTTGGCAGCCGCGGTTTCCCCCTTGAATAATTAACTTTTCCCTGGCATTGGCTTTGATACAGGGCAGGGTCGAGGGGTAGCACCCTCGTGGGGGCTCGGAGGCAACGCCCCCGAAACCTCAAACGATTTTTAATTAAGGACAAGTGTCGGTGAGTATCTTTGCATGAGAGAAAGGTATCTTTGGGCAGTCAAGGGCGGTTATGACATGTAAGAGGAATATGATATTTTTAGTCAGTGTATGATGGATTCTATGATAGCTGTAAGGTGCGTAAGAGCATCTATCATAACCTATCTTGGGACCAAATGCCCACTTCAGGATGGGATGTTGGACAAGTGTCCTTAGGCATGGGTTTTAGGGCATGAGTCCAAGATGGACGCCCATCTCTAGAAGGTTCCATATTTGCCTTGTAAACTCTATATAAACAGGTGCTTGGATGGGAGATAGATAACTTTGGTACAAGTATTGTTATGCTGCCGGAATATCTCTAGATTTGATATTTGGAGACTCCTGAAAGAGCATTGGCTCTGAAACTATATTGTAATCTATTATTGTTTACTGTAATACATTTGAGCTGTGTTTTGGAGTGTGGGGTTTTTCAGCCATAAGGGTTTTCCCCACATATATCTTGTCTCTCTCTCTTCTGTGTACTTTCTGTGTGTATGTGTATTGCTGCAATATCTCTGTTAGATGTTCTATGTTGTTGTAGTTGTAAGAATTAAATTGAATTTGCATACATCTCTCCTCATTAGATTAGTGTAGGAAGCGATTTCCGCACACCTAGCTTCCTTTCAAACATGACCCCAAAAAAGGGAAGAGAACTATTAGAGGAGGCAAGGGTTATGTTAGTATCTGGCTGGGATATGACATCTGCTATTATTTTTGATACTTTCAAAAGAAATTAGGATAAGAAAGTCCAGTTAAGCATTCAAGTTGTGAACAAGGTTAAGACAGGTTCTGGGTATGATCCTGATAAAGCAGCTTTGTTGATATGGGCACTCTACCCTCCACACCAAAGGCCTCAAATCATTGATGATCCAAACAAAGAATTTGGTCATCTTATAATACAAAGAGTTGAAGATACTGACCGACTTGATACTGCTGAATTGAATGTAAATGTTGCCAAACTGACAAACCCTCAGACAAAAAAACTGGTTAGAAATAACAATGCTTATGTAGTAGAAAATACAAAATGGAAACAAGAAATTACTATGTATAAAGATAAACTGGCATCATCTAGTAGTCGTTTACCCTTTCAAGAACTAGACAAAAGAATGATGGAAGCCATAGCTGATGCAAATTATTGGAAAATAAATATTGAGAAATTCCAAAAGAAAAGTGATAAATTGGAAAATAATATAAAGGTTGTCAAGTACCAAATGGCTTATGAGTTGATAAACAAAAGATTTGAAATGATGATGAAACACAGTGATTAGATATGGGATTTACATAAAAGGACCCATAATGTCATAAGGAACATAAAAGATTGCATCTCAGAATGCCTGAGAAGAAAGAAGAGCTAAAAACTAAGGCAAACATCAATGAGCAAAGACTTAGGGAATGTAATGAACTGATCACTGAACATGAAATATTTAATACATTGTTAACATGAGATATTAGCGATTTTGACTGCAAGGAGATATGGCATTTCCTAATTTCTTCAATAATAAAAGAAATATACAGGACAAAGGTCTGTGGAAAGAAGAATTGGCTCAGTTATTACCCATAGCTCTAGAGAAGGTCAACGATGAAGACAGGGTGATAGAGAATACACATAAATAATTGGATAAAATATTCAAGCTAGACTTTGTCATGATGGATATAATTTCCATAGACACTTGTGTATCTCAGGAGTACATTGATCACATAGCCAAGGTAAACCTGTTTATTGCCAGAACAGTATGAGAAAAGCATAGAAAGAAGAATTAAGTTTTGAAAGTTTTGGCGATATATAAAAGTGATGTATTGCTTTCAGCAATGGGAAGACACAACATATTCGATAGAAACTGCATTATAAAGAGGAATACCTTGCTAGGCCTGTGGTCACGGGTATTCTATGAAGACTAATAGATTCAGATCTTAATCAAGTTTGTTAATGCCTATAATCACTTTTTCCTAATTATGTTTAATTATGAAAAGATACAAAATATGAATAGTTGTATCTATTCAGGCCTGAAGCTTGTTCTCTTCCCATATATATATGAGTGAAATCAAGGCCTTAGGAATCATCATCATTCAATCCATTCTCTGCAAGACAATTCATACTTATGTATTTACAATCATATTTCAAGTTCAAGACATTACCATGATATTTTAATATTTTAATGGGCAAGAATGATCAAAATTGTGGATATATCAATAACATTCTAATATTCTGTTGATATTAAAGTTTATCAACTGTTTGACTGTCTCCATCTTGGCTATTTCTAGTTATTTAAATCCCTAGATTTATCAATGCACATTTGCTGTCATTGTGTGGATGATTTTTGATTGGTTTTTGTTAGAAATTGATTTAATTCCTTTTGAGTGGTTTAATATTTATTGGTCTCTATTTTGAGTATAATCCTTTAAAATAAATCATATTGGTGGGTTTCCTTCAAAAAAAATTAAATCCTTTTAGGCCAACACAGTAACTTGAAAGAATCAACTGGATATTAAAGAAGAGTCTAGCAGTCAACCATCTTGCACATTCATACAAGGTATGAACATTTAGAAGGTGCTAGATAATCAGAGATAAGCCAAGTAGTTCTGTAAATCATTAAATCCTTGACCCCATTACCCAATAGCATTAGGCATTGATCACAACCTTTTTATAACAATCCTTTTATATCTCATAACCTTATACACATCTACTACACATCCATTTGCCATTGTGAAGGTTGATCAAGTCTGCACTAATCATAAGGTATACCCACCTAGGTCTGGCAGAACCTGAAGTGAAGGGGGTTTTAGCCATATTTGCCCCATGTCATTAGCCAAAAGTGTCAAGAGAGCTTGGCAATCTCTTAAGGTTTAAAACCTACGTTTTTGAAACCTAACAGAGTGTAACTTTGATCTTCCTTCAAATCACCCTGACTTCATAAGGAATCCAAAATGAGATCTGTCATAAGAAGGAGGTAGGCAAACAAGGGTTTGCTGTTCATTATTAGCCCACCAAACTTAAGCATATGAGATAGCATGGCACACACAAAATGTTGTGGATAATGACCACAAGATTAGGTTAATTGCAACCACTTTTTGTAAGAAAGAACAAGACTAGTATACCCATTATGATCCTAATGGCACCAAGAATGATCTTGGTAAATTGCTAAGAGATTTCCTTCCCAATTTCAATTGCCCTAAGATGGTGCATCGTAATATTGTGGCATTAAATGAAATAAGGCAACAATCAGGAGTGATTATATGTAGGTATGATCAACCCTCTAAGGAATTGGTGTTAAAGATTGACCCAACTATAAAATGTTGAAATTTAGAAGGAATGATTTATTGGTAGGCTAATTGCACATATCCAACATGAACTAGTTTAGTTCACTCTCCCTAATTAAAAATCTGCCTTAAAAGTTGTGTTGAGATTATAAGAATTAGGGGAGCCCCCAACATATGATTCTACTACATGCCTAAAAGAACATATGGAAAAATGGTCATGCAAATAGCACAACTTGCAAGTGAAACTCTTAATCAATGTGGTTTATGATGAACAAAGTGCCACACTAAGGGGCATACAACTACAAACTATCTAGTGGTGGGATCTCAAGCTATTAATGCCACATAGTTCCCTCTTTCTCAACACATACCTAATTGCACCATATGTCATGAGACTCATGAAATTGTCCACTATTGCAAAAGTGAAAGGATGTTCCTATCAATTACTAGTGCAAGGTTTGTCACACATCCACCCATGACATTACCACCTACAAAGTAGTACAAGTCCTCCACAAGACAAGAGGAAAACAAAATTAAACACAACCACGCAACCCCAGTCACAACCACAATAGATGGTGTTGTGCTATTAGGAGCCATAATATATGGAGCATGGAGGAAATCAAGGAGGCCATGGTAGAGTATGCAATAGAGGAATCTATTGCTACTAGTGTGGAGAACCTAGGCATACTTCGCATAGTTGCAAAAAGTTTCCAATGTATACTTATTATGATGTTGATCACAAGATAGAGGACTGCCCTACATTGTTGCAACTGTTGGAATATTCAATGATGTGCCTTTGATAAAGATATCAATGATGTGCCTTTTATAAGGGACTTATCATTTTCATAAGTTCTATCACCACCTAATGATTCAATAAAGGATCTGCTGTCTATACATTAATGCAATATAAACAAATGTGTAGATGATTCAGTGGCCTGCTCACATAACTCACGTTTGTATATAAGTGATTGCCCTTACAGTTGTCAAGCTTTGTGGATTAAAATTATTGTGAAAAATGTCCAAGGATTGTTCTATAAAGGTAAAAAGGTGCATTCATAATGAAAGTGACTGAAGTTCAAATCTCAACACTGCAATAAGGTAACTAGGAGGACATGTGCACATGTCCAGGACTGCAAATAATGGGATAATTGAGTGGGATCTAGGGCCAACAGAGAAGCACTTTAGAACTCATCCTACACATCAATAAACAACTCAACACAAGAAATACAAATTGACATATTAACACAACAATATCCAACTAAGTTATTGAAAGTCAACTATTGATACCTCATTCTCCATCTAGATTACAAAATTGGTTCACTTTTTGCTTTGTAACATTTCCTTTTCAAATTGGCTTGTATACCGGCCATATTTCTCCTCTTGTGAAAACATGGCACATGGACTAGTTAAACTAATTAATAAGCAATCATTTACTATTTCCTAGGAAATAAAAAAAATATCATTTAACTTATTAAATATACTTACAAATGTATAGATCAAGGCCTGCAAATCTTTCTGTCCACTGTGATGAGTGGCATGAAGTTTATCCAGCCTAGCCTTAGAGGCCTTGTCCCAAAACATATAATAATTCAATTTAACTATGCACAAATAAATTTTAAAAATTGTTTAATAAATTTGATATAATCTTATGAGCAAATTCAAATACCTACGTACTCTCCTCACTGGACTTCCTCCATGCATCAGACTTCTCATGTGCTTTTACAAGCTCTTTCCATACTTTCAAACTTACATCAATTGGCCTTTTTTTGAGCCTTAGCTCGGGAAGGAGTTTTTTTATCTTCTTTGTTTGGTTGCACTGAAATCTCTTGCAGTTTTGAGACATTCATAGCTTTATCTTCTTTATAGACCAACCTGTACCAAATTCAGTCTCCATGTCTTGGATAATTGCTTTTTGTAGGTGCATGGGTATCTTCGAGAATGACAAATGTATATGGTCTTTGAATCATTGAAGGAATTTTTCCTTCAACCTATTCACAAACATTTTTCCAGCATCTGTCATTCGGACTTCCCTTGAAACCACATCGTATTCTATCTTGGTATCATAGCTACCAATGCAAGATGCAAAACATGGCGTGGTGGTCAAAGAAGTTTGTGTCCTAGGAGTGGCTAGGACATTGGAAGCCTCTGCTCCTTGTTCCACATTCTTAGAGGTTAGTGTTATTGATTTCCTCTTGGATCTTTTGCCCGATCCATGACTGGTTGGGGAATCAATTGATTCCCTTTGACACTATTGATTTGGTTGCAATGTTTTAGGGGCTTTACTAGATCATGTTTCTATGTATCTGACAAGCATTGTCAAGTCCACACCATCCAATTTGTTCACTGCCTCTGCCCCCAATATGGAAGCCAATGCCTCTTTATCTTTGTCAGTCTCGTGTCCCTATATATATGAAATAAATTTCTTCTTTTAAATAATTTAGAAATAAAAAACTAAAAACTAAAAATCAAAGAAACAATGGAAACATTTACAAATCTATAAATTGACAATGAATTACTTCATTGTGGCTAGAGTCTGCTCCCTTTGCTCTCTTCCCTCTATTGCTTGACATTTTGAGGCGACCTAGGGCAAATTATTTTCGTCCAGTCTGTGGAGGCAAACAAAGTACACACTGCTAGGTATGAAAGTTTTCATCCAGTTTTTCTGTATTCCTCAAGGTTTTTGACCTTTACTTTGTAGAGAAAATCATGAAGCTGTTTTCCTCTGTAAGTTTGCTGCAAGAAAGTAAGCTTATACATCAATTGAAATAAAGCCAGAGAAATTTTATCAACTAGTGGCAAAATGTGATTTCATCCATATCAAGATAGACAAAAATTTCCTTTAAGAAAAGGCTAAGATATCTGATTCACACAGTTTAATCCTGAAGCACACATTTATAATATTATGAAATGTGGAAATTTGTCATCTATTATGAAAAGCCTTTCTTAGAATTATCTTCAATAGATGCCCTATGAATATTACAAGACCCACATTTGTTCAAATGAATTCGACATCTGATGGGAAGAAAAGAGTAGATGAAAGAGAGGCGATGCCCTTACTTGGCATGAATAGAAGAAGAACAACATGAATTGAAAGGCTGAGATATCTGGAAGCAAAGGTTGTTATGGCTCAAACTTGAGACTTTTGAGATGTAAGAAAATGAGTATGCGCTTTAGGAATGGAAAGGAAATTGGGGTTGGAATACATGTCCCACCATTGCCAAGGATTTGCCCAAAATAAGGGCAAACACAAAAAACCCAATTGCTCGATCTCTGCACGCCAAATGCTCGATCTCCAAACACAAAATGAACACCACAAATCAATAAAGTTTTGTTTTGTGTTTTTTTGTTTTGTGGTATGTGCAGGCGGGAATTTTTTAATTTTTTTTTGATCCATTAGTCGGTGCTATAGTCAGAGCAGTTATCACCGACTTTAGTGCTGACTACTGCTCCGACTATAGCGCTGACTTTTAGGCCTAAATTTAATCTTTTTGGGGCACAAAAGGTGGTGTAAAGTGCACCTAATTTAGCGCCTATCAGTGCAAAATGATGTATTTTTCTTGGGAGTTGATATCACTATCTAATGGAATGCCAAATTTGGTTGCTTGTAGCAACCTCACCAAATTTGGATTGTTCTTTTAATAAGTAACTATATCTTGTTTCCATGATAGCATTTTGACTTCATGCTTCTCTTATGATTAGCTCAATAATGACTCACTCTTTCACGAACTTACACAGATGGTTGGTGACAATCCTTATGCAAGTGATATGGCTTTGGAAAAACCAAACAACTCTTCTCTTACTATCATGACATGATATTGGGACTATATTGGTAGCTTATGGCAATGCTTATGGTATTGTGATTTTCATTTCTATGTTCTCATTAACCTATTTTAGGTTGAAGCATGGTAACTAACCCACTAGCTATTATAACTGTCATAAAATGACTAGACAATCCTCTCCATTTTGAGTATGACAGTCCTATGCATGGTGTTTTCTTCATGACAATCCTATGCATGGTGTTTTCTTCATGACAGTCCCCAATAATGTGAATTATTGATAGTAGCTAGTTCAAATGGAGTTTTGGATGGTGTAGTAAGTTGTCCCTATGGCTCATGATAGTGCATGCCTTGGTTATGTTCTTGTGACATTACTCTCTAGATATCTCCTCTTTATAGTGACAAGGTTTCAAGAACATGACAACTTGGGTAAGGTATCAACTTGTCTCTTTAACCTCTAGATTGTCATTTTTCAAGAATTGATCTCATTGAAATGCAAAGACAACATGTTGATTGATGACTAATTACATTGTTACTATGATAGTGACTTAACCTGGTCACAAGATTAATGAGACAATTTTATAGTAATAACTCTATGGATGCATACCTAGATATCCTAGGTGTACTACGACAATAATTTAATGTTGCTAGTGTTTCTTTTAAACCTCCTATGGTTGTTACATATGCCTCATGGTATGACAACCTCTACAATGTTAATTGTGATATTCATATGATGGTGAATATTGGAGCTATGGTTTGGATGACCTAATAACATTTGTGATAGTCCTTTGGGGTTGTGATAGACCTTTTAGGTTGTAACAATACTTAGGATGATTGTCCATTAGCTATAACAAGGCAAAATGATGGTCCTTGATATAATCCCCCTATAATGATAGTGGGTGGGTGATATCATATGGTGGCTGCCCTTTATTCCCATATCAGTCCATTGACTTGCTAATAAAGATTCTAAATCATTGTTAGTACAACATTAGGTGGTATTTGGATGATAGCAATGATATGACAACCTTTGAATCCTCAAGATCCCACTACAATACTAGATCAACACTATGATGGTCCCCTGACTTATCATTTTGACACCAATTATTTTAGTTGGAGCCATGACCTTCCATCTAACATTCAGATTTGGATTTGGGATTAAGGACAACCTTAAGATATGTGATAGGAGATTGACAACATTTTAGCTAAGTCATGACAATCTTTGTTTATAATATGTGACTTCACTATAATATTGAGGCTCGGTTTAGGAGGCCATGAACTATCTCCTTCACTATCTGACAACCTTCAACTTCCTCACATACCTGTGATAGTCCTATTTATACATCTAGTTATTCCTTAGATCTTGTCAATCCTTAAGGCATGATGACAACATCCCTAAATACCCCAACTACATCTCAATCATATCAAAATTTCATTGTAATTTCACTTTCCTACCATGACTACATACTCCTCCTTCATCCTTTGTGACATAGATCACATGCTTGTTACATCAATGTCAAGGGCTCAGAATTTCATCACCTAGGAAAGCATGTTACCAAGATTTGATGGATTGCTCATTAGGCAATCAAATCTTGGTACTTAAAGGATCTTTGCCTCTCTCTTACACCATGCCCTTTATCTTCTTAATTGTTACAAACCCTACAAGAAAAAAAAAGGATCACTAAGTCTTTCAATATATCTATACATAAATTATAACATCAAACCCTCTACTAAAAATCCAAAATATCAAACCATAGGTGACAAAACTCTCACATTTGAGGGGAAAAAACTAGAATAAATGTTGGATTTCATGGCAAGTCAAAACTTCCCTCTCTCAAACTAATGAATTATTGCATATATGGTTTGAAAGAATAGAAACTAGTCATAGATTAGATGAAAAGATCAAGGAGATGCATGTTATAGAGTATAAAACTCAAAAATCAAAGGTCTTTTTGGGCCTTTTTCCAACAATATGAGCAAAAATCAAACTATAAACATGTAGCACAGGTACCATATGACTCATTCGCATACATCACACATGTGGGACCACTAAGAAGGGAGGTAGGTGCTTAATATGAGCAATGACAATTGTACATAATGTTTAAGTTCACTTCAATAGATGGTTGGGGTTATGATAGCTAATGGATGGTTTTCTTTTCAAATGAAACCATTAACTTCGGAGTGAAAGGTAATGGTGAAATATAACATAAAGTCCAGGTATAATTAAAGAATAGCTAATGGTTAGGATTAACCTAACAAAGATCTAAAGACGTGATTTCAAAATTAACATCCAAATCATCCTTCCCTCCATCAAGAATTTAAAATTTTGGTGCCAAAAACTCTTTGAGACTGTTTTGAGGGTTCTATGATAGTTTTGAGGGTTTTATGGCCACTTGGAGAGATATAGATAGCCTTAAAATGACCCATAAAAGAAAAATGAGAGTCAAATATGAAAAAAATTTCTTTTTGATTTGAATTTGTAGTCATTTTGTAATCATAAGATTTGAGCTCTAGTTGTCAAGATTTCGCGTGTAAACTTTTTGTGAAGAGCAAAATGTTGCAATGTCCTATTTTGTTTTTCATAGTGTGTCTTAATGAAAAGCGAGTGTATTAACAAGATAATTTCAACAATATTATCTTGGTGCACAACTATTATGTGACTATTTTCATTGTTGTGTATTACAGGATCCAGAGGAGGCCATGGAGAGAGGACATGGATGGCGTAGAACTACTAAATCACAGAGAGGAAAGTGAGTGGAAATAGATATGACAACAGAATCTGTAGATACAATAGAGGTAAGAAGAGAAAGCAACCTCAACCAAAGGAGGAAGGTGTTTATGAATTCACAAATGCTACAACATAGAGGAGATAAAGTCATTTTTCTATCCATGAGGCCTCTGAGGTCAAACTTATTGGTTGAAAATGCATAGGAATGGTGATTAAATATGATTCTATGATCAAGGGAAAAGTTTGAAAATTAGGATGGCCAAAACATGATATCAATATGTCAAATATATGACTAAAGTGAGGTTTTGTGTTGGATAGCATATTCATTGAAATGATATAATTGGTGTACTAAACATTATTTACTGTGTATTATAGGGGCCAGATGAGGCCATGGCAACAAATCGTGTCATATCAAATGAGGACACAACGGATGAAGTGGGACATTAGGTACTCAAATTTTGACTTAACATAGGAAAAAATGATCTGATGGCATTTTGTGATACGTCCATCTTTTTTCGCAGTATCATTAAAATTTATAATGTATTATCCAATCTTGACATAAATTATGCATGTTGTTGATTATTTTAGATGGAGATTGGAGCAAATGCAGAGCCTGAGTGTTAAACTAGCAAAAGAAAAAGATATGTACGTGGACGTGGATCTAAAATTGTTAAATCACATAGAGGACAGTGAGTGGAAGAGGATATGACAATGGATCCTGCAGACACAAAATGATTGCACTGAACAAGAGGTTGGTCAGGACTATAGTACATGGGATGAATACTTTGAGAAAATTGTTGTTTGTGGATGTTCTGTATGTCGTGGAAAGAAACAATTCAAACAAATGATTGTACAAAGATATTACATATATGATGAGTTTCGAATCGGTAGTATGCCTCCTACAATTGATTCAAATCCAATAGGAATTATGGTAAGGAATTTTCCAATTTGATATAAATAACATGGTTTAGGGTTTAGTGTTTAGAGAGAGAGGACCAATAGGGATATATAGAGAGTGAGGTACATGGCTAGAGACATAGCCAGAAGAGATAGGGAAATGGAGAGTGAGGGACATGGCCAGAGACATAGGGAGAGAGATTGAGAGGTAGAGGAATGATAGAGATAGCTAGGAGATAGGGAGCTAGAGGTTTAGGGTTGCTTGGGTTTAATGTTTAGGGTTTAGGGGTTTGGGGTTTAGGATTTAGGGGTTTAGGGTTTCTCAGGTTTAGGGTTTATGGGTTACGAGTTAGGGCTTAGGGGCATTATTTAGGGTTTATATATGTTTTAGGGGTTAGGGGTTAGGGTTTAAGGTTTAGGAGCATTATTTAAGGTTTAGAGGTTTAGGGTTGCTTGCGTTTACGATTGCATATCAAAGAAGTTTCTCTCTCTCTCTCTCTCTCTAAATCTCTCAACCCTAAATAATGCCCCTAATCCCTAACCCCTAACCCCTAAACCCTAAACCTCTATCTCCCTATCTCTCCCTTATCTCCCTCTCGCTATCATCCCTCTACCTCTCAATCTCTCTCCCTATCTCTCTAGACATCTCACTCACTCTCTATATATCTCCCTATCTCTCACTCTGTCTCCTCTATCTCTCCCAATCTATCTCCTCTCTCTCTCCCCTATTATTCCTCTATCTCCCTATCTCTCTAGATATCTCTCTAGTCACTCTAGTCTATCTCCCTATCTCTCTAGTCACTCTAGTCTATCTCCCTATCTCTCCCTATATGTCTCCTCTATCTCTCTCTACCTAGCTATCTCTCCCTATCTCTCTATCTCTTGCCTCTCTCCCCTATCATTCCTATATCTTCCTATCTCTCCCTTCTATTAATTCTCTCTCTCTCTCTCTCTCTCTCTCTCTCTCCTTGTCTCTATCTGTCTCCCTTATCAACTAAGAAAATGGAAACAAGAAAACTAGGATGGTGAAAAGAGGGATG